>CAUYLG010054528.1:0-54837 GCA_963573385.1 Cacajao melanocephalus | reverse complement strand
CTAGCACTTGAGGAGACCAAGGAATGAAAAATCACTTAAGTCCAGGAGTTTGAGACCAGCTGGGCAACATAACAAAGCCCCCAACTCTACAAAAAAATTTAAGGGCTGGGCATGGAAGTAGTACATGCCTATAGTCCCAGCTACCTGGGATGCTGAGGCAGGAGGATCATTTGAGCCCAGGGGTTCGAGGCTGCATGAACCACAATCTCACAACTACCTCCAGCCTGGGTGACAGAGTGAGACCCTCTCTCTAAAATAAATAAATAAAAAAAAAATAATAATAATAAGATACACAGGATAAAAGTTACAATACATACCCATATTATAAAAAATATTTTAATAGTTCAAAATAAATATTAAAGTATAGTAAGTTGATTTCTTTCCTCAACCCACCTTGCTGTCAAGGTTCTTCATGGTTAAGAGATCAAGTGTCTTCAGAGAATGGCCTGTAGGTGAAATGAAGTAGAGGCACACATGGATGCGAGAATCATGGTAGGTAAAGAGAGAACGTTTAATCTTCAGTTCTTCTTGGAGATAGGCCTCAAACTGAGCATCTATGTAGTCAACTATTGGTTGGTAGCTGAAAAATTATTTAAATGTTTAACACATTATTTGTGTTAAGATATTTGTGCAATTCTTAGAAGTTTGTGGTATTTTTCACTAGTTAATAAAGTTAATATCTATAAACAGATTAGTGATAAAAAATGTACAGAACGTGCACAAAAGCTATACAAACGCTTCTCAACTTACAATGGGGCTATATCCTGATAAATCCATCACACAAGTTGAAAATATTAGCTGAAATGCATTTAATACCCCAATAAACCTATCACAAAGTTGAGAAATCATAAGTCAAACTATCCTAAATTCAGTATCATTTGTACTTCCGAAACCATCAGGGCAATCTGTGCTTGAAATGGTATTGGATTTACACTGATTCATTCTTATAGTCATTCACATGCTAGATCCTTTTCTGACAAAGCTTCTCACACTTGCCAGACTGCTCAAAGAAACCAGCAACAGTCTAATTTGTAATCAAACTGGTACCTGACTTACTATTTAACTAATTGAGAAAAGGCATAGGTATCAATAACTCAAAAGATATTTAAGTCAAAGTCCATGACTCCTTGCCTCTTAACAAAAAGCGTTAAGTAAAGAAGAAAGGCATACATCAGCTGAAAGTAGCTAACCAGCGATGCTGGCATAGTTTTACTTTCATTTAATTATAAACAAAGGAAAGGCCAATTACATCCTCTGCTCAGGTAACTCCTCTCTGGAATGCAGTCTTCCTTCTGACTGTCTCAGATTGTTCAGCCTTAAAAGATGCAAATCAAATCATGGTACATGTGCTGAGCAGTGTGCTAATGCTGCTCCAAGAAGTCTGTGAGCATTCCATTCAGTTCTGATATGCTAAACCACTGACTTTGCAAATTATTTTTCTACTCTTTTTCTTTTTTTTTTTAAAGACGGGGTTTCACCACGTTGGTCAGGCTAGTCTTGAACTCCCGACCTCAGGTGATCTGCCCGCCTTGGCCTCCAAAGTGCTTGGATTACAGGTGTGAGCCACCATGCCCGGCCCTATTTTTCTACTCTTAACTATTCTCATTAAACAAATCTGGGTTTCTAAGTGAAAATAACAGTAAACAGTTCCCATGTCAAATTCCCTGGAAACCTTTGTAGCCCTATAATGAATCAGTACTGTGAGCAGCTGAGGTACTTAATAAATATGTATAGAATTCTTCTATAAAGTTGCCTGACCTTCTAGTCCCTGAGGATCATCACCTCTTTTAAAATTATAGAATACACCTTGTTCTCCCTATGCAAATGGTAAACAATGTGAGAATCAAGACAGTATCTTATACATCTGTGTTTTTCATTAGAACTAACATAGGCCAGGCTCAGTGGCTCACATCTATAATCCCAGTGCTTTTGGAGACCAAGGCAGGAGGATCACTTGAGGCCAGGAGTTCAAGAACAGCCTGGGTAACAACAAAGTGAGATCCCCCATCTCTACAAAAAAATTTTAAAAATCAGCCAGACACAGTGAGTGCCTATAGTCTTAGCTACTTGGGAGGCTGAGGTAGGAAGATCCCTTAAGCCTAGACATTCAAGGCTACAGTGAACTGTCATTGCGCCACTGCATTCCAGCCTAGGTGACAAAGCAAGATTCAGTTTTAAATGATTATTTTTTAAATATACAGACAAGGTCTGGCTGTGTTGCCCAGGCTGGTCTCGAACTCCTGGCTTCAAGCAATCCTCCTGCCTTGGCCTCCCAAAGCGCTGGGATAACAGGCGTGAGGAACCACACCTGGCCTCAAAAAAGATTTTTTTAATAATAAATAAAAGAACTAGCATAAAACCTTGAACATTATAAGAATTCAATTCACCATTACAGTGATTATTATAATAACAGTAAGTGATCCTTTGGAAAGTGGTCTAAATGTGAGCCAATAGGATTTACTTCCCAAAACAATAAAATGGGAAAAATTAATCTATTAAGTATATATTTCACGTAAAAATTCCAAAGCTTTTATTAATGACTTAAAATAGGTCAGTAAGAGGACCTATTATATAACCTAAATAACCATAAATGCACCTCTATCTGAACGTTTTGTCTTATGCTATTTAAGAACGAAAACCATAAAGATTTTCTGCTAAATAAATAATACGCCATTAGAAATTCTTCCACAGTATTCTGGACAAAAAGATAAAAAATATGAATCAGAGAGATTAAGAGATACGGGAGATATAATGAGAAGATCTAACATATATTTCATCAAAGTTTTCAAAGAAAAAGAAATAGAAAAGGGAACGCAGGCAATATTTACATAAGAACTGTCTGAGATGTTTTAGAAAGAACTGATGGACACTATTCAGAACCAAGAACTCAAACATATCACAAGCAGGGTAAACTAGAAATAATAACAACCCACAAACAGCATTGCAAAACTGGAGAACAATAAAAACAATGACCTTAAAAGTACTGGAGGAAAAAAAGACTACCCTTAAGGGAGACTTCTTAATAGCAAAGACAGAAGCCAGGAGAGACTGGAATGGTATTTCCAATGGAAGAAAGAAAATAACTGGCAACCCAGAATTATATATCCAACTAAAATTTCAAGTATGTTAGCAAAACAGAAATTTTTGGTTAATAGGTGGTAATAAATATATACTGGCCATATAATAATACTTTGTATGGTTAAAAAATAGAGAACTCGGCCAGGCACGGTGATTCAGACCTATAATCCCAGCACTTTGAGAGGCTGAGACAGATGGATCACCCAAGATCAGGAGTTCAAAACCAGCCTGGCCAACATGGTGAAACCTCGACTCTACAAAAATACAAAAATTAGCCAGGCATGATGGCAAGTGCCTGTAATCCCAGCTACTCAGGAGGCTGAGGCAGGAGAATCGCTTGAACCCAGGAGGTGGAAGTTGCAGTGAGCCGAGATCATGCCATTGCACTCTAGCCTGGGCAGCAGAGTAAGACTCCGCATCAAAAAAAAAAAAAAAAAAAAAAAAAAGGCATGGTGGCTCATGCCTGCAATCCCAGCACTTTGGGAGGCCAAGGCAATCAGATTGCTTTAGGCCAGGAGTTCGAGACCAGCCTGGTCAACATGGCACAAGGACACAGAAAGGTTAAAAGGACTGACGACGGGCACAGTGGCTCACACCTGTAATCCCAGCACTTTGGGAGGCCAAGGTGGGCGAATCACCTGAGGTCGGGAGTTCATGACCAGCCTGACCAACATGAAGAAACCCCATTTCTACTAAAAATACAAAATTAGCCGGGCATGGTGGTGCATGCCTGTAATCCCAGCTACTCAAGAGGCTGAGGTAGGAGAATCGCTTGAACTTAGGAGGCGGAGGTTGCGGTGAGCCAAGATTGTTCTACTGCACTCAACCCTGGGTAACAAGAGCAAAACTCTGTCTCAAAAAACAAAAACACATAAAGAAATTAAGTAAAGGGATTGAAAAACTACACCAAACATACATAAGAAAGCTACAGACAACACAGACATGGAGGCATTACAAGAGAAAAAAGGTCACTACATAATAATAAAAGTGTCAATGTTTCAGGATGAAATAAAAATGGAGATTAGAAATTTACTGAAATTGCCGGCCGGGCATGGTGGCTCATGCCTGTAATCCTAGTACTTTGAGAGGCTGAGGTGGGCAGATCACCTGAGGTCAGGAGTGTGAGGCCAGCCTGGCCAACACGGCGAAACCCCGTCTCTACTGAAAATACAAAAATAAGCTGGGCATGCTGGTGGGCACCTGTAATCCCAACTACTCAGGAGGCTGAGGCAGGATAATTGCTTGAACTCAGGAGGCGGAGGTTACATTGAGCTGAGATCTTGCCACTGCACTCCAGCCTGGGTGACAGAATGAGACTCCAACTCAAAAACGAAATTTATTGAAATTGAAAATACTACGTTATCTAACTTGCAGGATGTAGCCTAAGACATTCTTACATGGTAGTTTATAATACTAACTGCATAAGGCTGAAAATCAATGAGAAATTGGAGCAAAACTCCAAAAAGTATAGACATAAGAGTAGAAAGTAATTAAACAGGAAAAATGAAAAGCATAAAACTGAAAGGATCAATACAGCCAAAATTTGGTATTTGAAAAGATCAAATAAATTGACAACATTTTGTCAAGACTAATCAAGCAGAAAAAGAAAAGGAGTGCAAACAACTATTATCAGGAAAGACAGTATCATTACATATGATGCAGACAATAAAAAGATATTAGGAGTTTGTTAGAATATTTTTAAGCCAATAATTTGAAAATTTAGATGAAATGGACAGATTCCTAGAAAATTATAACTTATCAAAACTGTCTCAAAACAAAACAAAACCAACTCTGAATTGTCCTATAACCATTTTTTAAAATTATTTAACTCAAAATCTTCTTAGAAAGAAAACCCAAGGCCCTGATTTTTTTATTAGTTAGTTCCATCAAACATTCCAGGAAAAAATAACTCTGATCTTATAATTCCAGGCCCTGATTTTTTTTTTTTTTGAGATAGAGTTTTGCTCTTGTTGCCTAGGCTGAAGTGCAATGGCAGGATCTCAGCTCACTGCAACCTCTGCCTCCTGAGTTTTCAAGTGATTCTCCTGCCCCAACTGGGTATCTGGGATTACAGGCGCCTGTCACCACACCCAGCTAATTTTTGTATTTTAGTAGAGATGGGGGTTTCACCACGTTGGTCAGGCTGGTCTTGAACTCCTAATCTCAGATGATCCACCCACCTCAGCCTCCCAAAGTGCTGGGATTACAGGCATGAGCCACCACGCCTAGCCAGGCCGTAATTTTTATTGGTTAGTTCTATCAAACATTCTAGGGAAAAATAACTAATATTATGCAAATTTTTTCCAGAAAACAGATAACGAAAACTCCCTAAACTCCTTTTAGAGGGCTAATACTACCTTGATTTAAAAAAATTAAATGAAAAAGAGTATAAGACAAGAATACAGGCTAAAAACCTCACTGATGAACACAGATGCAAAAAAGAAAAACTAAAAGAAACAATATAGCCTAATATTAAAAGAACGCTATATTATGATCTCAGAATGGTATCTAAAATTATAAGGTTAATTTACTAATAAAATAATCAGTTACTATAGTTTGACTTACTAAAGATTAAATGAAAGAAATCACAATTTCTCCATAAAATGCAAACAAAAAAAAGCTGGTGAAAGTATATATCTATTAGTAATTTCTTAAAAAAAGTATTTTTACTAGCAATATAAAGGAACTTCTTTATTTTATCTTTTTAAAAAAAACCCCAAAACCAACCGAAGAAACAAACAAACAAGCCACAACGAAGCAAGCATGGTACATGATTTAAAAAAAATAAAGCTTTCCCTTTGGGATTAGGATGAAGGGAGGGTACCCACTACCATCACTAACTATCCAACAAAATATTGCATGTCCTACACAGTACAGTCCGGCATTAACAATGAAAGAAAGAAAAATAAAGTCTGTCTCCAGTCCTGACGGAGGAACTGGGAACAGATTTACCTTTTCACCTTAAGTAACTAGAAACCTGAACAAAATAAATGAAAAAAGGGTTTTAAAACACTGGGAAGGTATAAAACTGTGACCACTGAGAAGAGAAATAAATGAGGGGAACCCTACTATGTCCCAGCTTTCTGACTGGAGATATGTGTCCTGGGCACAGCATAAAGTGAGCACAGAGCCTGGCTATTCACTGAGTTGAGAAAACCCAGACAGGAGTTCAAGGAGAGGAAAGCAACATCTGTGGGTTGGAACAGAAGAGAGCTGCACAGGCAGGAAGCACTGCACATCTGGAGAGAGCCCCCAAGTCCCTTGCTAAGCACTGGCACGTACATGCAGGACAGCAAAATACCCATGACCATGGCCATTTCCTATATTAAAGCCATGCTAGTGGTTACAACATGCTATATGCTTCTCAAAATTCATTTTGAATGTACACTTAAAATCAGTAAAGTTAGGCCGGGAGCGGTGGCTCATGCCTGTAACCCCAGCACGTTGGGAGGCCGAGGCGTGTGGATCACTTGAGGTCAGGAGTTCGAGAGCACCCTGGCCAACATGGTGAAACCCTGTCTCTACCAAAAATATAAAAATTAGCCGGGTGTCATGGTGGGCACCTATAATCCCAGCTGTTTGAGAGACTAGGGCATGAGAATCACCTAAACCCAGGAGGTGAAGGTTGCAGTGAGTCGAGATTGTGCCACTGCACTCCAGCCTGGGCAATAGAGCGAGACTTTGTCTCGCTTAAAAGAAAATCAGTAAAGTTTATTTGTTGTAAACTATACATTAATAAAGCTTATTTAAAAAGAACTGAAGAAATGGGACTGAACACAAGGGAATGGCTAAAGTGCATTCCAACTGATCTGTACTATTTGGTATTTTCACAGAAATGTATTTGTGCATTATTTGGGTAATTAATAGAACACAAACAATACAACGAATAAGTTAATGAGAAAAAAACAAGTTATAAAATGAGCAAAAGCTGAAAGTAGTCCCCTGGAGAACTGAAACAAGATAAAAATGCCTGTACTCACCACTCCTATTTCACACAGCACTTCAAGTCCTGGCCAGAGAAATCAGGCAATAGACAGAAATAAAAGGCATCCAAATAGGAAAAGAAAAAGTCCAATTATCTCTCTGCAGACAATATAATTTCATGCCCAGAAAACTCTAAAAGACTCTGCCAAATGCCTCCTGAACTGATAAACAACTTCAGTGAAGTTTCAAGATACAAAATCAATGTACAAAAATCAGTAGCATTTCTGTACATCAATAATGGTCAAGCTGAGAGCCAAATCAAGAATACAATGCCATGTACAACAGACACACACAGACAGAGACACACACACACACACACTCATACACTCTCTTACACAAAAACCTAGGAATACATCTAGCCAAGGTGAAAGACATTTGCAAGGAGAACTACAAAACACTGCTGAAAGAAATCACAGATGACACCGATAAACTGAAAAACATTCCATGCTCATGGAATCGATATAGTAGAAGAATCAATATAGTTAAAATGGCCATACTGCCCAAAGCAATCTATAGATTCAACGCTATTGCTATTTTTTGTTATGTTTTTGAAACAGGTATCACTCTGTAACCCAGGCTAGAAGGGCAGTGGCATGATCATGGCTCACTGTAGCTTCAACTTCGCAGGCTCAAGTGATAGTCCCGCTTCAGCCTCCCAAGTAGCTGGCAGTATAGGTGAGCATCAACATGTCTGGCTAATTCTTTATATATTTTTTTGTAGAGATGGGGTCCCACTATGTTGCTCAGGCTAGTCCCAGACTCCTGAGCAAGCAATCCTCCTACCTTGACCTTCCAAAGTACTAGGATTACAGGTGTAAGCCACCACAACTGGCCTCAATGCTATTTCTATCAAACTAGCAATGTCATTTTTCACAGAATTAGAAAAATCTATTCTAAAATTCATATTGACACAAAAAAGAGCCTGAATAGCTAAAGCAATCCTAAGCAAAAGAACAAAGTCTGAGGAATCACATTGCCCTAACTTCAAACTATACTACAAGACTAAATAATAACTAAAACAGCACGGTTGTGGTACAAAAACAGGCACACAAACCAATGGAATAGAACAGAGAACCCAGAAATAAAGCGCACACCTCTAGCCATCTGATCTTCAACAAAGCTGACAAAAATAAGCAATGGGGAAAGGACTCCCTATTCAATAAATGGTGCTAGGATAACTGGCTAGCCATATGCAGAAGAATAAAACTGGACCACTACCTTTTACCATAAACAAAAATTAACTCAAGGTAGATTAAAGACTTAAATGTAAGACCTCAAACAATAAGAATCCTGGAAGAAAACCTAGGAAACATCATGCTGGACATTGACCTTGGAAAAGAATTTATGACTGAGTCCTCAAAAGCAATCACAACAACAAAAAATGTCGAGTTGGACCTAACTAAACTAAAGAGCTTCTACATAACAAAACAAGCCATCAAGAGAGTAAACAGACAACCTACAGAATGGGAGGAAATTTTTACAAAACGTCTAGTTTCCAGAATCTGTAAGAAACTAACGATTAAATGAAAAAACAAATAACCCCATTAAAAAGTGACCAAAAGACATGGACATACAAGCAGCCAACAAACATGAAAAAATGCTCAACATAACTATTAGAGAAATGCAAATCAAAAGCACAATGAGATACCATTTTATAACAGTCAGAATGGCTATTACTAAAAAGTCAAAAAACAACAGACACTGGCGAGGCTGCAAAGAAAAGGAAATGCTTGTACCCCATTGGTGGGAATGTGAGTTAATTCAGCCACTGCGGAAAGCAGTTTGAAGATTTCTCAAAGAACTTAAAATAGAACTACCATTCGACCGAACTATTCCAACTTGGTATATATCCAAAAGAAAATATACTGTTCTACCAAAAAGACACATGTACTCATATGTTCATCATAGCACTATTCACAATACCAAAGACATAGACTCAACCTAGCTGCCCATCAACGTGGACTAGATAAAGAAAATGTGGTACCTACATATCATGGAATACTACACAGCCATAAAAAAAGAACAAAATTGGCTGGGCACAGTGGCTCATGCCTGTAATACCAGCACTTTGGAAGGTTGAGGCAGGCACATCATGAGGTCAGGAGTTCAAGAGCAGCCTGGCCCACCGGGCACGGTAGTGCGTTCCTGTAGTCCCAGCTACTCAGGAGGCTGAGGCTGGAGGATCGCTTGAGTCCAAGAGTTCTGGGCTGTAGTGCACTATGCCGATCAGGTGTTCATACTAAGTTCGGCATCAATATGGTGACCTGCCAGGAGTAGGAGACCATCAGGTTGCCGAAGGAGGGGTGAACCAACCCAGGTCGGAAACAGAGCAGGTCCAAACTCCCATGCTGATCAGCAGTGGGACTGCACCTGTGAATAGCCACTGCACTC
Source organism: Cacajao melanocephalus (assembly GCA_963573385.1). NCBI lineage: Eukaryota > Metazoa > Chordata > Mammalia > Primates > Pitheciidae > Cacajao > Cacajao melanocephalus. The sequence continues at coordinate 45,384 of CAUYLG010054528.1, read as the reverse complement.
CAGCCTGGGCAACATAGCGAGATCCCGTCTCTTTAGAAAAAAGTAAATATTAAAATTTAAAAAAAAAAAAAAAGAGCAGCCTGGCCAACATGGTGAAACTCCATCTCTACTAAAAATACAAAAATTAGCCAGGTGTGGTGGCATGCACCTGTAATCCCAGCTACTCAGGAGGCTGAGGCAGGAGAATCACTTAAACCCAGGAGGCAGAGGTTGCAGTGAGCCAAAACCGCGCCATTGCACTCCAGCCTGGGTGACAAAGCCAGACTCCATCTCAAAAAAAAAAAAAAAGTAACAAAATCATGTCTTTTGCAGCAACACGGATGAAGGTGGAGGCCATTATCCTAAACATATTTACGCAAGAACAAAAAACGAATACCATATGTTCTCACTTATAAGTAAGTAGAATCTAAACACTGGGTACACATGGATATAAAGACAGCAACAATAGACAATGGGGACTACTAGAGTGGGAAGGGAGAAGCAGGGTAAAGGCTGAAAAAATAACTATTGGTACCATGTTCAGTACCTGGGTAATCGGATCACTTGTACCTCAAACCTCAGTATCATACAATATACCCATGTAACACACCTGCAAATGTACCCCAAATCTAAAATAAAAGTTGAAATTATTTTTAAGAAAGAAAAAAGTACTTACAAAAATGGAAATACATTTCAAAAAGGAAAATGAACGAAAAGTTATCGCTTTACCAATCCTTTTCCCCCTTTCATAGTTTAAATTTAATACAGAATCTCCACTCAATCTTTATATAACCTTAGGAGAAATATTAACAAGAAATAGAGACATAAGGTAAAATATAAATTAAAATTTCACTATCAAAACTTTCCTGCAATGATTAATAATGTAACTGGCTATTTTGATTAGAATTTTACAAAAAATTTGAGCATCACGCATTTGGCCATTATATATGTATATTTGCTCTTATATGTCTTGTATTTTTTTTTTCTTCAAGGGGATAAGCCCTGCCTGAAAATTAGTATGATTAATATACACTGAATTTGCATGTCAGGAAATAATTAAAGCTCCTTTTACTGAAACACACATTTTAATAATGTGATTCAAATTATTCTAAATAAATTAGACAGATGGATAGAAAAATGTCAATGTGCTAATAAGAACAAAATGTTGCTTAATTATTTTATTTTTAAAAATTAATGTGCGGAAGGAAAAGTATAGATTACCATAGGAGAAAATCAGATCATAGTTCATAGGACTATAAGGCAAATGTCTTGAAGTAAGAAAAACTTGTTTTATTACAAGAAGAAAACACATACCTCTCTTCTTTATTTATTTGGTCACCAAATCCCACTGTATTCACAATGGTCAATTTCAATCGAACATTACTTTCCTGGAGTTCATATGTCTGAGCTTTAAGTTTAACATTTGGGCAAAAATGTGAGGATTCATGGTCTTCAAAATTAGTATTAAACAATGTGTCAATCAGTGTTGATTTTCCAATTCCAGTTTCTCCTGAAACAAACAAAGGTACATCTTTATGGCTGCATGAATGACTGAGAAGAAATACAATTGTAAACACCTAGAGTGTTTTCAAAGACACCAAATATTTCAAAGGCCAGAGTGTGCATGAAAGAAATACATGCTAAGGCTGGTCCCTCAAGTTATTGGCAGAGCACAGAGCAAGTGTCTAAGCTACTCAGAACTCTGACAATAACAGTGAAATGTTTACAGAACAAGCCAAAAGTTTAAAGCTAAGACAAACAAAACTAACAGAATCTAAGAAACTGAGGAGAACTCCTGGGATCATGATTTCAGATTAATAACATAAGCATTGTTCTCCTCAGGACAAGAATGAAGTGAGTACAAGGAATATGAAGGAACAACTTAGAGGAAGTGTAGCTGGCACATACCCACGCAGAGAATATTAAAGCAGAAACCTTGCTGAATGGATCTGTTCACCAGCTGATCGGGCAAACTCTCAAAACCAACATGGCCAGACATACTCAAGGAACGAATGTTTTCTCTTTTCTGAAGGAAAATAAAAGCAAAAACAACAGCAATAATAATAAAAAAAAAAACTTTGACTTAAATAGGATGTAGGCACACTTGAAAGGATAAATATATCAAAGAAATGAAAAATTTTATAATCATTATACCTCACCTAAGATACAAGCGGCTAAGTACATTTTCAGGAAAAGAAACCTGTGTCCAGATCCTCAAAACACACATTTCTTATCCCCTAGATACAATGAGAGTCTAGCACTATGTATAACATTAAAACACTCAATTTCCAAAGTAGGAAAACATCCAACTATAGCATATTCACTCACAAAATGGAAAGTTAAAGTGCATTTGTTTATGATAAATTTTTAACAACTTAGAAAATTCTTACATTAAAATGTCAAGTGAAAAAAAAGTACAAAACAAAAGTACAGATACAGGTTCAGCTCCCAGTAATGGGAGAGTAACTTAGGTCAAATTTACCCGCCTACTGATAACAATTACAAGCAACCCTTTTAAGTCACTAGAGTGTAACCAAAGGCAGATAGACACTGGACAAAATAAGACTTGAGGGAAGGAAACTTATCAGGTGAGATGAGTTTATCTAGCTTTTCCCCTGAGGGCACTCCCTCATCATATGGCACAAGGAAGATAGAACTCAGGAGGGAAGTTATAGTCTTAATGGGTTGTCAGTTGGAGACGGGGACAGGAAGATTGGTTGGAAATTGAGGGAGAAATTTCCAGAAAGGAGTCCAAAATCTACAAACACACTCCCCTCAAATCCATGGCTGATGGCCAAACTGCACACATATAGAGGGAATACAAACATCTCAGAATGGGGAAAATGGGAATTGGGAGGAGCTAAGCAGAGTTATCAAGTGCCATCTTGGGGAGATGAACAGAGCTTAAATTTTAAGTCTGAAAGTTAAAGGGTCTCCTGTAAACACCCTAGGCCTTCTACTGAAACCCTAGATGGGCCACATTTTAAGAGTAAGGTCCATAACCCAGCAATCAGAAAGGCTCCCAGTACTGAAAGCACAGCTGAAGCAGACCTGCCTTAACAAAGCCTGTAACAAGGCTCAACATGAATGATCAATGTGATCAGTCGGCAATTTAATTGCCTGTTAGAACAAAGCTCAACACTCTGCAGAAGAAAACAGAATCTGGCATCTCTACAGTATTTACTGTAAAATTAAAAATTTTGACAGAAAAAAACAGAAAAATGTGATTCATAGTCAAGAAAAAAAGTCAGCAGAAAGAGATCATAATGAACCAGATGTTTAATTAGCAGGTAAGAACTTTAAATAATGCTAACAAATACACTAAATAATCTACAGGAAAAAGATGCATATAATGGGTGGCATGACAGGGAATTACAGAAAGATTTAGAGCTCACAACAACAAAAAGCAGCAAACAAAATTTCTAGCATGTAAAAAGGCAACATCTGAAGTAAAAAATGTATTTAGTATTAACAGCAGATCAAATAATGAAAGAAAGATTTGTTCAATAGTTATTATCCAAGCTAAAAATCTCGCAGAGAGAGAAAAAATAAAACTATGACAGAACCTTAAAAACTTGTGGGAGTATTAAATAATCTAATAATACCAGTAATTGGAATACCAGAAGAAAAGTTAGAGAAGCAGGAGACAAGGTGAAAGTGCAGGGTAGGGAGGAGGGGGGAAAAAAATCTAAGAAATAGTGACTGAAAACTTTCTAATTTTCTAAACTTGAACTCAGAGATACAAGAATTTCAGCAAACTACAAATAGGAAATATCCAAAGGAACCCACATCTGGGGACACCACAACAAACTGCTTAAAAACAAAGATAATTATAACTTTAGGCCACGCACAGTGGCTCATGCCCGTAATCTCAGCATTTTGGGAGGCCAAGGTGGGCAGATCACTTGAGGTCAAGAGTTTGAGACCAGCCTGGCCAACATGGCAAAACCCTATCCCTACTAAAAATACAAAAATTAGGCCAGGCGTAGTGGCTCGCGCCTATAATCCCAGCATTTGGGAGGCCAAGGCAGGTGAATCACAAGGTCAGGAGTTCAAGACAAGCCTGGCCGAGATGGTGAAATCCCATCTCTACTAAAATACAAAAATTAGCCAGGCGTGGTGGGGTGTGCCTGTAATTCCAGCTACTTGGGAAGCCAAGGCACAGAATTGCTTGAACCCGGGAGGCAGAGGTTGCAGTGAGCCAAGATCACCCCAGTGCACTCCAGCCTGGGTGACAGAGAGACACTCTGTCTCAAAAAACAAACATACAAACAAAACACAAAAATTAGCTGGGCGTGGTAGCACTTAAAATCCCAGCTACTCAGGAGGCTGAGGTGGGAGGTTCACTTAAACTCAGGAGGTGGACTTTGCAGTGAGCCGAGATTGAGCCACTGCACTCCAGCCTGGGCAACGAAACAACAAAAAGAAAACTTTAGCCACAACCAGGTGTGGGAAAGACACTTTACACACAAGTAAAACAAATAGAACGTGACTACAGATTCTGCTTAAGAAACAATGCAAACCATAAGACAAAACAATGACACCTATAAAATGCCAAAAGAAAAAAAAGACAACCTAGAATTCTATAGCCAATGAAAACATCCTTCAAAAATGAAGGCAAAATGAAGACATGTTCAGACAAACAAAATCTGAGAAAATCCACTGCCAGTTGGCCTACAGTATAAAAAATGTTAAAAGTTCTTCAAGAGAAAGGAAAATGACAACAGATCTACAAAAAAGAATGAAGATCATCAGAAAGGTAAATATGTAGCTAAAGGTGAGAGAGTTTTTTTTAACTTCTTGAAAATATAAATGTTTAAAGCAATAACAAAAACAATGTATTACAGGTTATATGCACAAGTGAAATGTATAAGAAACACAAAATTCAGGAGGGGGACCGGAGGAATAAAATATACATATAACTTGTTGTTTTTGAGACTGAGTTTCACTCTTTTACCCAGGCTAGAATGAAGTGGTACGATCTTGGCTCACTGCAACCTCTGCCCCCCAGGTTGAAGGGATACTCCTGCCTCAGTAACCTGAGTAGCTGGGATAATAGGCGCCCACCACCATGCATGGCTAATTTTTATAAATGTTTAGTAGAGACAGGGTTTCACCATATTGGCTAAGCTCGTCCCGAACTCCTGACCTCAGGAGATCCACCCACCTCAGCTTCTCAAAGTACTAGGATTACAGGGGTAAGCCACCACGCCAGGCTAAAGTGTTATATTATTGAAGGTTGGGTGTGATAAGTTAAAGCCTACTTAAATTACTATAAAAAAAAATTAAAACCAAAGAGGTATAGCTAATAAGCCAAAAGCAGAAATGAAATGGAGTTATAAAAATTCTCTACTGACCCAAAGGGAAGTAGGAAAGGAGAAAATGAAAGGACAATGGCACATATAGAAAATTAGTTATCAGGGCCAGGTGTGGTGGCTCATGCCTATAATCCCAGCACTTCGGGAGGATGAGATAGGCAGATCACAAGGTCAGGAAATCAAGACCATCCTGGCAAACACGGTGAAACCCTGTCTCTACTAAAAATACAAAAAATTAGCTGGTGTGGTGGTGAGCACCTCTAATTGCAGCTACTTGGGAGGCTGAGGCAGGAGAATCGCTTGATTCTAAGGAGGCAGAGGGTGCAGTGAGCTGAGATCGTGCCATTGCACTCCAGCCTGGTGATAGACCAAGACCCCATCTCAAACAAACAAACAAACAAAACCCCAAAAAAAGGAAATTAGTTTTCAAGAAAATGTAAATTAAAACTAAAAGATAACCACTGAATGAAGAACAACTGGAATGCTGATAAACTTGCTAGTCTAAATGCAAAATGGTACAGTTGCTTTGGAAAGCAGTTTCTTATGAAATTAAACACATATTACTATACAGCCCAAAAAACCCCAATTGGGAGGTATCCAAAATGATAAAAACATATATCCACACAAGAACTTATGCATCAATGTTCACAGCAGTTTTATTCCCAATGGTCAAAAACTGGAACCATCCCAAATATCCAACAAGTGGTGAACAGACACACAAATTGTAGTATACTAAACTACTGATACATGTTACAACATGGATGACTAGCTAGGTATCCCAGTAGTGATTTATTTACTGGCATTTAAGTTTTTTAAAATATGCATTATGTGCATTTTTTACATAATCATATATTCTTATATATATATATAAATGCAGATGTAAATGTCTTGAAGGGTAATGACATACTATTGAGAGTGGTTACCAGTTAGCAGTGGACTTACAGGTTGGGGTGAGAGGGAATTGCTTTTTATTGTATATAGTGGGCAGAATTCTGAGACGGCCCCTAACACTGATGCCCCTGGTGCACATGAACTTTCTCCCACTTATTTCAATCAAATGCTAACCTAGGTGTCGCTGAGAAGAGATTTTATGGATGTGATTAAGGTCCAGACCAGTCAACCTTAGAAATGGAGACTATCCTGGGTGGGCCTGACCCGATGAGGTAAATCCTTTTTTTTTTTTTTGAGACAGTTTTTGCTCTGTTGCCCAGACTGGAGTGCAATGTTGTGGTCTTAACTCACTGCAACCTCCGCCTCCTGTGTTCAAGTGATTCTCCTGCCTCAGCCTCTCCAGTAGCCGAGATTAAAGGCACACACCACCATGCCCAACTAATTTTTGTATTTTTAGTAGAGATGAGATTTTACCATGTTGGCCAAGCTAGTCTCAAACTCTTGACCTCAGGTGATCCACTCGCCTTGGCCTCCCAAAGAACTAGGATTACAGGTGTGAGCCACCACACCCAGCCATGAGGTAAATCCATAACATGGCCTAGGCACTTCCCTGTCAAAGACCTGAAGCATGAAGGGAACTCCACCTGCCAGTTCTCCCTTGCTGGCTTTCAGAAGGGAGTGGTCTCTAGGAGCTGACAACCCCCAGCCAGCAGGGAACTGAAGTCTGCCAACAACTGGAAAGAGTATAGAAGGAAAGCCTCCAGATAAGAATCCAGCAGCTGACTCCTTGAGCGTTAAATCCAGAGCAAAGAAGGTAGATGGGCCATGCCTGACCTTCAACCTACAGAATTGTGAGCTAACAAGCAGATGCTGTTTAAAGCAGCTACATTTGTGACAAACTGTTATGAAGCAACAGAAAACTAGTATACTGTATTCTCTTTTTTGCCGTTTGAATTCTTTTTAGTCATGTAGGCATGTTATCTTCATATTTTCTTAAAGATCGTGAAGAAGCATTAGGCTTCCTCCTCATGCAAATATGCAAGATGATAAGAATTTCATAACTTGTTAAAGTTGTTATCTGATAGGCATATGCTTATTACATAAAAGTTGAACTAAATGGCCTCTAGGATCCCTTAAAGTTCTACAATAACAGGATTTTAATGTAACTGGAAAAAAGAAGTATTTCAAAAATGAGAGTGTGGTCCCATGATGTAACACAGAAGAGAGGCCAGGGAAAAAGAAACTAAGCAATAGCCACTGGATGGACTTGTCACTGAAGATTACTAGTGACTCCGACAGTAGTCTCTGGAGGATTAAACACAATTCAAAGAGTCTGTGAGGAAGATGGAATAAACTGTTAGTATCAGTGAGACAAAAAAAATTAAAAGGAGAGTAGTTTGTCAAATTAAAATTTATCAACATCGTTGATGTAAGGAGAAAGGGGGAAAAACAAGAAGAGAGACTACAGTTATTGGAGCACAGAACTAAAGGAAATTATTTAATCTTATTGAATTACTGGCCAGGCATGGTGGCTCACCCCTGTAATCCCAGTGCTTTGGGAGGCTGAGGCAAGTGGATCACCTCAGGAGTTCAAGATCAGCCTGTCCAACATGAGCAAAACCCAGTCTCTGATAACAATATAAAAGTTAGCTGAGTGTGGTGGCACATGCCTATGATCATAGCTATTCAGGAGGCTGAGGCACAAGAACTGCTTGAACTGAGAGGCAGAGGTTGGACGAGCCGAGATTGCGCCACTGCACTCCAGCCTGGGCAACAGAGCAAGACTCTGTCTCAAAAACAAATAAACAAAAACTTATTGAATTACCCATGTTTGTATTTGTAATTTCCTTTCTAATTAAAGTTTAAAACTCATCTCTTTCACCAAATTATATTTACTTCCTCTTTTTAAACACAAATTTCAGTATGAATTACCAAAGCCATCCCTGCAGGCCCTTATAAGCATCAGGTCTAATCTTGCATCAGGGAGGCTACTGGCAGGACCACCCAAGGGCTCCCTAAACTCTGCCATTCACAGGAGTTCTATGCAGCTACCACGTTCTGCAGTGTGCTCAAACAACAAATAACGGCCGGGAATGGTGGTTCACACCTGTAATCCTAGCACTTTGGGAGGCCGAAGCAGGCAGATTACTTGAGGCCAGCAGTTCCAGACCAGCCTAGCCAACATGGAGAAACCCTGCCTCTACTAAAAATACAAAAATTAAGTCAGGTGTGGTGGCGCACGTGAGGCATGAGAATTGCTTGAACCTGGGAGGCATAGGTTATACTAAGCTAAGATCCCACCACTACATTCCAGCCTGGGCAACAGAGCAACATGTTGTCTAAAAAAACAAAAACAAACAAATAATGACTAAAAAAAGAAACAAAGCCAGGCACCGTGACTCATGCCTGTAAACCTAGTACTTTGGGAGGCTGAGGTGGGCGGATCACTGGAAGTCAGGAGTTTAAAACTAGCCTGGCCAACATGGTGAAACCCCATCTCTACAAAAAATACAAAAAAAAAAAAAAAAATTAGCCAGGCATGGTGGCAGGCACCTGTAATCCCAGCTACTCAGGAGGCAGGAGAATCGCTTGAACCTGGGAGGCAGAGGTTGCAGTGAGCCAAGATCATGCTACTGTGCTCTGGCCTGGGCAACAGAGCAAGACTCTTGTCTGCAAGGAAAAGAAAAACAGAAAAGAAACAAAAATATTTCCTTAATGTCAGATTATGGATACTCAATTATTCAATCCATCATCGACTTTTCACTTGAATCAACAGAAAAATTAATTCACGTTCACAGTAAATACAAACAGAAGTCTTTATCACAAGAATCTATGAACACTCCAAGCAATTATTTTAAAATCATAGAAGCATTTAGAGTACAATGTGGTATCTATTTAAAGACATACTCACTCTCTGTTCATCATCAGATCCTTGTGAAGACATACAAGTTGTTTTCGTTGCCGTATGAGACTGAAAGAGCTGAAAAAGGAATACAAAGGCTTAAAAAGAAACAGAAACATTACCCACAAAACCCGTTATCTAAATAATATATTTACATGAATAAGGTGTTACAATATTGTTATCACCAAGTTTTGACGCGTAGTCTACACTATTGAATTGCGTTTGAAATTGTGGCTTTCTTAATGGATAGGTATCTACATAAATAAATAATATATAATATTCAACATATGCAGTAATATACTTACACACAAAAAATTGTAAGAAATTAGTAAACTCTCATTTACAAGTAGGGAGACAAAGAACATTATTTTTACTTAAGTTGCTTTACAGGATTAAAAAGGGAAAATAAGCTATTTCATTTTTAAAGACACTCTTAAGAGCCAAGAAGTCCCTCAAAATTAGGTATGTTCCACTGTAGCATGGCAGGGGAAATATAAATGTCAAGAATGCTACAATTGCAGAGTAATGGGGAAAGCAGGGATTTTATAATTTGAACAAGTACCTTAGACACCAATTAAAATAATCATTTATATAACTCATATTACATGTCCATATCACTATGTTAGCTCATTAAGTTCATTTTCTTACATAATCCTTACAATACATCTGAGCTATTCATATTATCATTCTCACAGCCTAGACGAAAGAATTCGGATTCTCAAAGGTTGAGTAATTTACCCCAAATCATACAAGCCAATAGGATTTAGACACAGGTCTGATTTGACTGCCAAGCTGGTGTTCCTTCTACTGCCTCAAATTATAAACCAAATGGATATTCACTGTTCACAAAAGTACAGAATGAGGAAAGAGAGGTACAAGAGAAACTGTACTAATTTCAAGGCACTGCTATCCTTCTTCTGAATATAGCACAAGATACTGAGGAAATGTGACATTTTTAAAAAAGTAATATTACTATGAATGTAGTAAGAAAAATTGCAAATGGTGTCAATGAAAATACACTCTTGATTCCCTAGTCAGCTCCCTTGATTCCCTAGTAGCTCAGCTCTCTTTCCGAGAGGCATCAGACCCTTACGCATCCTTCCAGAGAGAGACTGCGCATGTCTAAGCAGGCATCCTTTGTTTATATAAATGGTAGCTGTCTACTGCTCTGTGCTGTGTTTTTCTTGCTTGCTGAATCTCTCCTGGAGACTGTTTCGAAGTACTATTTAAGGCTACCTCATTCTTTCTACAGCATAGTGTTCTCCTCTGTACACTATAGTGTGGTATATATGGATGCTCTTCTTTGAGACTGTCCTATCGTCTATAATTACAATGAACTATGCTGCAACAAATGGCACTGTAATGAGAGAGAGAACTTAGGTGCTCCCACCACCTTGCCCTGATTGTGTGTGGGCGCGCACACACACACACACGCTCACACACACAGGGAATGAATCCCACACAGATAAAACAGTGTAATTGTGACTGCATTTTATATATGCTAACAACAATCTTCTGCTGGTATACTTTGATAAAATAGGCTGACCTCATGACTGAACACTCCACATAATAGTGTTTTCTTTTTTCTTTTTCTTTTTTTGAGACAGAGTCTCGCTCTGTCACCCAGGCTGGAGTGCAGTGGTGCAATCTCAGCCACTGCAACCTCTGCCTCTCGGGTTCAAGCAATCCTTCTGCCTCAGCCTCCCAAGCAGCTGGGATTACGGGCATGCATCACCATGCCTGGCTTATTTTTGTAGTTTTAGTAGAGATGGGGTTTCGCCATGTTAGCCAGGCTGGTCTCAAATTCCTGACCTCAAGTGATTCTCCCACCTCAGCCTCCCAAAGTATCGGGATTACAGGCATGAGCCACCACGCTCAGCCAACAGTGTTTTCAAATCCTAAGTTTTGCCAACACAAAACAATGTTTGTCAGTTGGAAAATACTCCTATTTAAAAGCACACAAAAGCTCAGTGAGGGATATCAAGGTCCTGGCTGTATTTTCACAATCTGAAAAGCGAGAAGTATGAATGATACAAAGCACATCAGAGACTAGCCTGATTTTAATTCCTGGCCTCAGGTTTTAGCTTTTAACTACACATATACTTCATTTACATCCTGCCATTCTGAAAAGCCCCCCAGTCTCAGTCACCATGTGGTGCATAAGCAGTATCAGGTCCCTCTACTCTGCAGGATAGAAACAAAGTGAAAGCCCCTGGAAATAAACAGTGGTGGTTATAGAAATTTGGAGAAAGAGATCACTGAAGGCAAAAGTCAAAGAAGAAAATAACTTTGAGCCAGGTGCCATGGCTCACGCCTGTAATCCCAGCACTTTGGGAGACTGAGGCAGGCGGATCACAAGGTCAGGAGTTCAAGACCAGCATGGCTAATATGGTGAACCCGTCTCTTCTAAAAACATAAAAATTAGCCTGGCAAGGTGGCGGACGCCTGTAATCCCAGCTATGCTGGAGGCTGATGCAGAAGAATTGCTTGAACCCGGGAGGTGAAGGTTGCAGTGAGCTGAGATCATACCACTAAACTCCTGCCTGGGAGACAGAGTGAGACTCCATCTCAAAAAAAAAAAAAAAAAAAAAATAGAAAGAAAATGACTTTGAATTGAGTCAGGAAAGAGGTACAGATCTAAATGAGACATATAAGTAGAAAAAAAAATCCCTAAGCACCAGAAGGCAGAATTTCATACTTGGAGAAAGTAAACAGTAAGTTTAAGAATTTGCTGGAGGCCAGGCACGGTGGCTCACGCCTGTAATCCCAACACTTTGGGAGGCTGAGGCAGGCAGATCACGAGGTCAGGAGTTCAAGACCAGTCTGGCCAATATGGTGAAACTCCTTCTCTACTAAAAATACAAAAATTAGCCAGGTGTGGTAGCATGCGCATGTAGTCCCAGCTACTCGGGAGACTAAGGCAAAAGAATCGCTTGAACCTGGGAGCCATAGATGGCAGTGAGCTGACATCTCGTCACTACATTCCAGCTTGGGCAACAGAGTAAGACTCTGTCTAAAAAAAAAAAAAAAACTGATGGAAAAAAGCATTCACTGACCTCAGCTGCAAAGTTATAAATGATGTTAAAAGGAACACATTAAGGACAATACCTGAGTGACAGACTGAGTAAACCAGAAGTGTCCATTTAAGAGTCTGACTTTCCGGTAAAGGTTAAGAAGTGTCACAGAAAATGTCTAGCTAGGGGCCCTGTTCAGAGCCCTGCATTATATAAACTAAGTAGGAAGGTAGAACATTCCATACTTGTCATTAATTCTGGACCTAACATACTACCTGCTTGCCTCTGAGCATCTGTGTCTACTACAAGTAATGCACCACACATATAATTCACTGAGGCTGTATTACTTTGACTTGCCAAGTATAGAACTTTAAGGAAAATTAAACTTTTATTTTTGTTTTATTTTAGAGGCAAGGTCTCCTTCTATTGCTTAAGCTGGAGTGTGGTGGCACAATCACAGCTCACTACAGCCTCCACCTCCTGGGCTCAGGTGATCCTCCCACCTCAGTCTCCCAAACAGCTGGGACTACAGGCAGGCACCACCACACCTGGCTGAAAATCAAACTTAAAAAATGACTGGTAAGAAAGTAGTTTTTAGTTTTTAATATAATGATGGCAATGATGAGTTTTGGTGAAATGCTGCTTAGTGTTGATAAGTAAAATTTGCTTAGAAAAATATTAGTGGTTTTATACTCATTTGCCATTAAACTTCAGTAAAATATAGGTTAAACTTCTGTCATTAATATAAGTTCATATCAAATATATGCTTTTGTTTATTCATTTACTGTGTTTCTGAACATCTGACAAAAAGCCTACTTAAAATATCAGTGGATAAATATTTTGATCAGGAAGTTTAAATGAATCACATAGAAGTAATATAACTCATTGTTTCAAGTATTTTCCACTAGTACTACTTGGCCAGTTAAATTTCTAAAACAAGTTTAACACTGGAAAAGGTTTTTATTTTTTTTCAATTTAATTATTTATTTTTGAAACAGGTTCTGGCTGTGTCACCCAAGCTGGAATGCAGTGGCTTGATCTCAGCTTACTGCCAAGATCCTCCACTTCTCAGACTCAAGCTATCCTCCCGCATCAGCCTCCTGAGTAGCTGGGACCACAGGAGCATACCAGCAGGCCTGGCTAATTTTTTTTTTTTTTTTTTGAGACATAGTTTTGCTCTTGTTGCCCAGGCTGGAGTGCAATGGCACAATCTCGGCTCATCACAACCTCCACCTCCTGGGTTCAAGCAATTCTCCTGCCTTAGCCTCCCAAGGAGCTGAGATTATAGGCATGTGCCACTATGCCCAGCTAATTTTCTATTTTTAGTAGAAACAGGGTTTCTCCATTGGTCAGGCTGGTCTCAAACTCCCGACCTCAGGTGATCTGTGTGCCTTGGCCTCCCAAAGTGCTGGGATTACAGGCATGAGCCACCAGGCCCAGCCACGCCTGACTAATTTTTTTTGGAGAGATGGGGTCTCACTCTGTTGCCCAGGCTGGTCTCACACTCCTGAGGTCAAGCAACTTGTCTGCCTCAGCCTCCCAAAGTGCTGGGATTATAGGCGTAAGCCACTGTGCCCAGCTGGAAACGGTTTTTAATAAACTAGTAGGGAAAATAATAATAGGACAAGAGTTGGCTGAATCCCTCTAACAGCAAACAGAGCTCAGTATAAGGCTAAGAAACACTAAATTAGAAAAAAATTAAAAATCTGCAAGTAGAATTCTGGCCTGCTCTATCATTGACCACCTACTTAGTATGTGTAAACCACTCAGGTGGGCTGGACGGTCTCAACAGTAATAAGATATGGCCCTTGATCTTGTGAATGTGTCTCAGAGAAACATGAACGTACAATAGGCAACCACAATCGCGTTTCAACGCACAAGGAGGTAAGGACACTAACCATCTCAACCCACCTTTGACTACGTAGTCAATTTGCTTTTTCTATAGCTTTTATTTTAAAGATGTATATATACATCAGGCACACACAAAATCATATATAAATCTACACACGTACTTTCCAAAAGGAAAAAATCCTATACAGTAATTTAACTCCTAGCAAAGTCTACCATATACTTTTTTAAAAAGTTGTATTATCTATGAGTCCTAGAAAGAAGTGCCAAACGTGGCATAGCTGGAGGAAGGTCAGGTACTCTACCTTCTTTAAAATCTCAGTTTGGGCCAGGCCAGGTGGCTTATGCCTGTAATCCCAGCAATTTGGGAGGCCAAGGACGGTGGATCACTTGAGGTCAGGAGTTTGAGACCAGCCTGGCCAACATGATGAAACCCCATTCTCTACTAAAAATAAAAAATTAGCCAGGTGTAGTGGCACGCACCTATAGTCGTCCCAGCTACTCAGGAGGCTGAGGTGGGAGAATTGCTTGAACCCAGGAGGCAGAGGTTGCAGTTAGTAGAGATCGTGCCACTGCACTCCAGCCTGGGTAACAGAGCAAGACTCCATCTCAAAGGAAAAAAAAAAAAAATCTCAGTTTGTGGAGTACAGGCAATGTGACAGACACACAATTCATCCTGGGGCCCTTGGGAGACGTGGCCTTTTCCTATCCGCCAATAACAGATAAACTTCTGATGGTTCTTTCCCAACAGAACCCTAAATAACAACTTTCCTTACCCTAGTGGGAAACATTTCTGAAAATGCCTTACAGCCTCCCCTTGGGCAGAACAATGAGCCTCAGGCAACAGAATCCTGCTGTGGCTTTATAATTGCTTCACTTTAACTTCACTTCTCCAAAATCATTATAAAGTTAGTCCAAAATATAGAACCAAACTGTCCCTTGGGCTTCTATGAGGTGTTTCCTGGCATTCTTTAGGACAATAAGAGCGAGCGAGCAAGAGAGAGAGAACAAAATCAGAAAGTGGACTAAATAATTATCATCTGGAGGCCAGGTGTGGTGGCTCACCCCTGTAATCTGAGCACTTTGGGAGGCTGCCCACAGGAGGATCAATTGAGGTCAGGAATTCAAGACCAGCCTGGCCAACATGGTGAAACCCCGTCTCTATTAAAAATACAAACATTAGCCAGGCATGACAGTGCATGACTGTAATCCCAGCTACTCGAGAGGCTGAGGCAGGAGAACTGCTTGAACCTGGGAGGCAGGCTGCAGTGAGCTGAGATCACACCACTGCACTCCAGCCTGGGTGACAGAGCAAGACTTGGTCTCAAAAAATAAAAAATAAATAACTATTATCTGGGCCTATTTTATGAGTTTCAGGAGGGCGGGGGTATTTGGCTAGAAACAATACTTTGAAAGATTCCACAGACTGATTATTTTAAATCTTTTTATAAAATCTTCATGTTAAGTGAAAATTCAGGTAAAAATAAAGGTACAGGTTAACAGTGATCTAAAATTTTCCTAAAGCAAGTAGTAACATTAAGTTATTCAAGTTAATGCAGACCATACTGCTAGAAGTAGATGCTAATTACAACCAGAAAAAAAAAAGAACTCAAGCGGAGGCTGGGTGTGGTAGCTCTTGCCTGTAATCCCAGCACTCTGAGAGGCCAAGGCCAATGGATCACTTGAGGTCAGGAGTTCAAGACCAGGCTGACCAATATGGTGAAACCCTCTACTAAAAATACAAAAATCAGCCAGACATGGTGGTGTGTGCCTGTAATCCAGTTACTTGGGAGGCTGAGGCAAGAGAATCGCTTGAACCCAGGAGGCGGAGGTTGCAGTGAGCCAAGATCATGCCACTGCACTCAAGTCTGGGCGACAGAGTGAGACTCTCTCAAGAAAAAAAAAAAAAAAAAAAGAACTGAAGTAAAATTACCAAAACTGGCCAGGCACAATGGCTCATGCCTGTAATCCCAGCACTTTGGGAGGTCGAAGTGGGCAGATCACCAGAGGTGGGGAGTTCAAGACCAGCCTGATCAACATGGAGAAACCCCATCTGTATTAAATATACAAAATTAGCCAGGCATAGTGGCACATGCCTGTAATCTCAGCTACTCGGGAGGCAGAGGCAGGAGAATTGCTTGAACCTGGGAGGCGGAGGCTGCAGTGTGCCGAGATCGTGCCATTGCACTCTACTCTGGGCAACAAGAATAAAACTCCATCTCAAAAACAAAACAAAACAAAACAAAAAAAGAGACTAAGCAAGATATGACAGCGGCAAGTTGGCCTCCAGTGCACATGGCCTGTTTGCATTTCCCTGGGAGGCTATTAGGACAGCAAGGTTAGGGATATTCAATCCCATCAAAATAGTGCCTCCATTATACCTTCAAACTCCCATAAACACAAAAGTTAGAGGATAACTACAAATTCTACTATTTAATCTCAAAACATCATCAAGATGGGGAAATTCTTGATAGTAGTTCACATAAAACAGTTAACAGTCTCAAGCTTAACAAAAGCTTGCACTATAACAATGACAGTTTAAATTGCAAGTGCAATCTTATTTTAAAACTACTCCTAATTAGAAAATTATTTATTATAGAAAAAAATCATTTCTAATTTCTGCTGTTTTAGTAACAATGCAATGAACACTCTCATTTGAACTGTTTTACTAACACTACAGTGAACTTTCTCTCATGGCACCCAAAGAGGTACACCATTCCGATTCTCCCTTCAAGCAATACCTAGTCCTGTGCCTTCAAAGAATGCAGTTCACTGACGGTCTCCACTTGCAGCGCTGTCCGAATCTGCTGCAATATAGACCCAAGACCACTTTCTCCCTAGGCAGCTGGTAGGTGAAGACTGGGCACAGTAGGGATGTCAGGGCTGCCTGGCCCAGACTTTGTCAGATTCGCATTGTTCTGCAGCTCTCACTGCCCAACTGGGCTTCCTCCCTTCTTTCCTTGAACAGTTATCAAGATCTGGATCAGGGCCTGAAAGCTTTCTCCCCACCACCCACACTTCCTGCTTTCTCCCCCTTCAACTTTCACAGGGAACAGTCCCCCTGCCCCTCATCTCTGACAAATCTCCTATACTGCTAGCTCCTCCTATGTGTCTGCTTCCAGGAGGATTCCAACCAACTCACCTGTATAATTATTAATTATTCTGTGCATCTGACAATATCTTAAATTCCGAGAATATAATTCCTATTCCAAGCATACTGCCAAACTGCCCTTCAAAAAAAGACTGGGGCTGCTTATATTTCTAATATTAGCAATGAGTTGAAAAAACACCACAGACTGTTTTTCCTCTGCTCTCACACAACACAGAATAATTTTGTGACCAAATGTGGGAAGTTTTCTCCACCCAACAAGCAAGCAATCAGTTTTGCAGTGGACACCAGCTGGGTGTCCTCTAATTTAATTCTGACACTATCTACTAGACGGTAAGAGTCCGATCCCACAGACTGAGGGCAAGTCCCCAAGACTCTGCCCCATCCCAACCCCACTTCTGCTCAACGCAAGCCCCTGGTCATTTTCCTATGCTTCTGACAAATGGCTAGAAACCAGGGTTCCCATAACCCCCATCTCAGGTTCAATTAATTTGCTCATTTGCTTCATTTACCAGTTTATTACAGAGGATATTTTAAAGGACACAAATAAATAGCCAGATAAAGAGATACACAGGGCAAGATGTGGAAGGGTCCCAAACCTAGAGGCTTCTGTCTCCCAACACATGGATGTGCACAAGCCTCCATATGTTTGGCTAACTGCAAGCTCTCTGTACCCAGTCCTTCGCTCTTAAGGAGCCTCCATTATACAGGCATAATTGATTAACCACTGGCCACTGGTGATCAATTAACTTTCAGCCCCTCTTCCCCTCCCTGGAGACCGGGAGATAGAGCCCAATCCTTTCATCTTGCCTTGTTCTTTCTGGTGACCAGCCGCATCCTGAAGCTACCTTGGGGCTGCCAGCCACCAGTCACCTTGTTAGCATACAAAACACATCACTTTGGAAGTTTTAAGGATTTCAGAAGTTGTATGACCAAATATGTATTTCACAATAATCACAAGTGTATAAAAGGGTCCATTTAATTATATATTCATCAGTACAGGGTATTAACAATTTTTAAATTTTTGTCAACTTGACAGGCAAAACTGACACCTTAATTTGACTTCTGGTATTTTTCAGCTTACTGGCCATTTCTAGTATATTTCCATAAATCACCAATTCAAGTTTTCCCACTTGCCTATCAGGGTTCTACTTTCTTTATTAGTAAGAACTGCTGGGTATAACTCTTTGCTTGTCATGCCTATCATAAATATCTTTTCCTGATTTACTACCGATCTTTTCAGTTTTCATAAAGTCCAATCTATAAATCTTTTCCTTTATGACTTCTTCCTTAAATATAAAGCTCAAAATATCTTTCTACACTCTGAAGTTAAAAAAGCAACTAAATTTTCTTTTGTGGTTTCATGTCGTACAGATTAAGTTTTCTAATGTTCTAGGAGTTACTTTCTAGTACTGTATGAGTCAAGGAAATAAGACTTTTTCCCAATATTGTTAGCCTATTGCAGCATAAGAGGATCAAGGAATGGCAAAGTATATTCATTCTGTCATATGGAAATGAACCTCCCAAGGGAAAAACCTGCACCCCGTGAATAGACTAGAGGGGCAGATTTGACACAAGGAAGGGAAATGACTGAAGGACTAGAGCTGCCTAACAGAGAAATGAACTGCCTAGGAAGCACTGAGCTCAGGCCCTGGAAGGGTTCCAACAGCGGCACAGTAACCACCATCAATGCTACAGAGCTGATTTCTGTATTACGTGGGTAGCAAAGGTAACACTCTTCTAAGGTCCCTTTCAACTCAGATTTTGACTATACTTGGAACAAGCAATGAGAGAAAAGTATGTGATGTGAAGAATGCAAACAACTTACAGAAACTGCATGAACAGAAAGGGAGATTAAGGAAAGACACAATAAAATTGCATCTTATTGATGTGAAAAGACCCCGCAGAAATCTCCAGGCTTATTTAAATAAAAAGTAGACCGGGTACAGCAGCTCATGCCTGTAATCCCAGCACTTTGGGAGGTCGAGGCGGGTGGATCACCCGAGGTCAGGAGTTTGAGACCAACCTGACCAACATGGTGAAATCCATCTCTACTAAAAGTACAAAATTAGCTGGGTGTGGTGGTGCATGCCTATAATCCCAGCTACTTGGAAGGCAGGAGAATCCCTCGAACTCAGGAGGCAGAGGTTGCAGTGAGCTGAGATCGTACCATTGCACTCCAGCCTGGGCAACAAAAGCAAAACTCTGTCTCAAAAAAAAAAAAAAAAAAAAAAGTATTACTAGATGGCTTGAATTCCTCAGAAAGGGAGCATGTTCCATGCAAGCTAGGTGACACAAAAGCCAATGAAATTGGAGAAGTCATTTATTTAACCCAGGAAAAGCAAATGAGAGAGAAGCTGAAAAGGGGAAGGCAGGCCGGGCATGGTGGCTCCCGCCTGTAATCCCAGCACTTCGGGAGGCAGAGGTGGGCGGATCATTTGAGGTCAGGAGTTCGAAACCAGCCTTGTCAACATGGTGAAACCCTGTCTCTACTAAAAATTACAAAAAAATTAGCTAGGCGTAGTGGTGGGCACCTATAATCCCAGCTACTCAGGAGGCTGTGGCAGGAGAATCGCTTGAACCCCGGAGGTTGCAGTGAGCCAAGATGGCGACACTGCAGTCCAGCTTGGGCAACAAGCAAAACTCCATCTCGGGGGAAAAAAAAGAAAAAAAAAAGAAATGAGAAAGGCACAGAAATAAATATCCATTAAAAGGACTTAAATCTTGGACAACATAGGGAGCCCTGTCTCAAAAAAAAAAGAAAAATTTATCCAGGCACAGTAGTGCATACCTGTGGTCCCAGATACTTGGGAGACTGGGGCAGTAGGATCGCATGAGCCTGGGAGGTCAAGGCTGCAGTAAGCTGTGACTGTGCACTGTACTCCAGCCTGGGCAACAGAGCAAGGCCCTGTCTCAAAAACAAAAACAAAAAAACAAAAAAGCATTAAAAGCGCTTAAAGTTGACGAAGGACGTTTGGGGAAAAAAGAATATTTAGGAATCAGTGTGAAGTCTATCAATGCTTATTGTTTTTCAATTACTCCACAAATGTACACAATATTATTTTAAAAGCCTTACATTTTAAGGACGGAATAACAGACCCAGGCATTGTGGATCAAAGCTGTATAAATCAATATCCTTGCAATTTAAATTTTAGTACAATTGGGAGACATACATACAACTAAAAATATGGAAAAGACACTCAGGGTATAATGAAATCTGCATAGTCAGAGAAGGCACTGGCAAGAAAAGGCTTGAGCAGAGACTTGATGGAGAAACAGGAAATTTCCTAGCAAACAAAGACAAGACGGGCTTGGCCCAGTGGCTCATGCCTATAATCCCAGTAGTTTGGGAGACTGAGGCAGGTGGATCACCTGAGGTCAGGAGTTCAAGACCAGCCTCATTAATATGGTGAAACCCCAGTCTTTACTAAAAACTAAAAATTTAAAAAAAAAAAATTAGCTGGGTGTGGTGGCATGTGCCTGTAATCCTAGCACCTCGGGAGGTTAAGATGGAATTGCTTAAACTCAGGAGGTAGAAGTTGCAGTGAGCCGAGATCACGCCACTGCACTCCAGCCTGGGCAACAGAGCAGGACTCCATCTCAAAACAGTAGAGGAATCAGCATGTGCCAAGGGTGCAAATATAACTGGTATGGTTGGAAAACCACAGTGAGCTCATCATTGAAGCCCAAGGAGGCTTACATGTAAATATGCAAGGACAGCAGAAAAGGTGAGGCTATAAGGGGCCAGGGAGGCTAGTAGTCCCTTATGACTTAGTGACTTCATGGTTCTCTCTAAATCCAAGTGACTCAAACTAAGGTCACTGGGTAGATGACACTGTGAAGCAGGAAAGAGAAAAGGAGAGGAATCAGCACAGGTTTGATGCAATTTTGGAACTACTGAGCTTAAGGTTCCTATGAGCACCTTGGATCCCTCAAACAGCTTCTATGTAATCACCCAAATCTTTAGTCAAACATATAATTAGGGTAAATTTTACATTATCAAAAACAAATATACATGGCCGAGTGGTAATTCTCACTTCTTTGAAGTTTCCACTGGCTCCTTGAGACCTGAATTGTTCCACACTGGTAAGACCAACTGACTAAGATTCAGCTTAACTCATTAAGACAGTTGGGCTTAGTTTTTAGGCTAAATATAATTATACCATATTACTAATATCAGGCTGCAGTTTATAAAATATTATCTTATTTTTATAGTCAGAAAAAAATAAATCGGCTGGGCAAGGTGGCTCACGCCTGTAATCCCAGCACTTTGGGAGGCTGAGGTTGGTGGATCATGAGGTCAAGAGATTGAGACCATCCTGGCCAACATGGTGAAATCTCATCTCTACTAAAATACAAAAATTAGCTGGGCATGGTGGTGGGCGCCTATAGTCCCAGCTACTTGGGAGGCTGAGGCAGGAGAATCGCTTGAACCCAGGAGGCGGAGGTTACAGTCAACAGAGGTCATGCCACTGCACTCCAGTCTGGCAACAGACCAAGACTCCATCTCAAAAAAATAAATAAATAAATCGTCAAAAAGAAGAAAAAAGTTACATATATTGAAATGGGGGAATTATTATTACAATGGGCAATTGCTGCTACAAAGATTAGAAGCAATAATTATGAAAATTGAGAGAAACGAATATAATGTGATATTAAGCGGTAAAAGAATACAGGACTGTGTTGACTAATACATGGTTACAAGTAAAAATGATTTGTGGATATGTACAAGCATTATAAAGTCTGATTCTTGGTGGGAGAATAAGTATTTCCCTCTCTTTTTGATATCCATTAATATTATTACTCATGTGAATTTAACAAAGACTAATGCTGAAAAAAGAATACAGGTCTTCCTCAAATATCTACAAAAATGCATTTAATCAGCTGCTATGTATTGAGTGTCTACTATGTTGCAGAAACTGTCCTAAGTACTAGGGATGCATAACTTAAAAAACAGAAAAATCTCTGCTCTTATATAGCTCCTATTCCAGTTAGGAAAAGACAGACAAAAATCTAAGTAAAACATACATCTTGCTAAAGGATAATAAATGAAATTACAAAAAAAATAAGGCAGGAAAAGAGGATAGGAAAGGTGGAGGTAGCATGAGCAAGGGATGGGTACCTCTACCCTGTGTTTACCCGCTTAGGGGAGCATAAGAAGGAGAGGGGCCGAAAACTGAAAAGGTGGGGACTAAAAGGATAATCTATGTAGATGCTGAAATCATCCAGAATTCTGACAGGTCTAATGTTAGAGAATTATAGGTAGCCAGTAGCTAAACCATCAGGCACCAGGGGAGGTGGGGGTCTCAGAGATGACTGCAACAAAGGCATGTGGTTAGCAGACAGTATGACAGCTGGGTGTTGGTCAGAACTGTTAGGCGGAAGAGGAGGATGATCTGGAAAGTGACAGGAGGAGTGTGGCAGTCAACTACTCCATCTACAGATTCTAGGATACAAGGTGAATCCATTAATGACAGAAGGTTCCTAGACATCCCCTCTGAGAAAACGTTCAGTCAACATAAAAGTAGTCAAATATTTCTGTATTCTGACTAAAATCACAAATATATAAAGGAAGGCTTGACCTGTTTTATTTTGTTTTGTTTGAGATGGAGTCTTGCTCTGTTGCCCAGGCTAGAGTGCAATGGCACAATCTTGGTTTACTGCAATCTCCGCCTCCTGAGTTTAAGTGATTCTCCTGCCTCAGTCTCCTGAGTAGCCAGGATTACAGTCACTCGCCACCACGCAGGGCTAACTTTTGTATTTTTAGGAAAGATGGGGTTTTGCCACATTGGCCAGGCTAGTCTCGAACTCCTGACCTTGTGATCCGCCCACCTCAGCCTCCCAAAGTGCTGGGATCACAGGCATGAGCCACTGCACCTGGCCTATTTGACCCATCTTAACCCAAGAATAGCAGTGGGCAAAATTTTCTAGGAAAATTTTCTACGAATCTGTGGAACAAGACACAGGTAATAACTAATTGAAAATTGTCACTAATTTTTCAGCCACACTGACAAACACTATCATGCTTTGTGATGTCCTGTTCCCACTCTGACGCAATCCTTTTGTCCCCAGTCATAGCCTCCTCTGGTTACCACGGCTGCACCAAGGCCCTACAGGGTCTGGCCCCATCTACTCTCCATCTTCATCTTGCTACTGATATCCTCCTCTAGCATGTTTCAGACATGTCAAAGCTCCACCCACCACCGGCCCTTTACAATAGCCATTCCCTCTGCCTGGATGTCCTTTCCATCCTTTGTACCATACAAAGGTTCTTCCCCACCAAAGGCTTACATTATACTGAGGAGAGAAAGTTAAAGAAAATAAAATGTATAAGTGCTATGAAGGAAAGAAATAATGTGATAGAGTGTAACTGAGGTGGTAGTAGGGAGGAGATTTTCACAAAGCTTCAAATGCAACTCAATGGAGAAAGGAGAGTTTAAAAAAAAACAGGACTGGAACAATTGGACGCCCATATGCTAAAACAAGCAAAAAGAACCTCGATTCATACCTGGTATTATACATAAAAATAACTCAAAATGGAACACTGACCTAAAAATTTCTAGAAGTATAAAATCTTTGTGACTTTGGGTTAAACAAAGACTTTTTAGCTACAACCAGAAGCACAATCCATTAAAAAAAAAAAGTGATGAACTGGACTTAAATAAAAATCTTCTGCTCTTCAAAAGATGTATTTAAGAGACTGAGCTGGGCACAGTGGCTCTCACTTGTAATCAGCATTTTGGGAGGCCCAGACAGGCAGATGGCTTGAGTTTAGGAGTTCAAGACCAGCTGGGCAACATGGTGAAACCTCGTCTCTACAAAAAATTAGCCAGATGTGGCGGCACATACCTGTAGTCCCAGCTACTCAAGAGGCTGAGGCAAGGGGATCACCTGAGCCCAGAAGGTTGAGGCTACTGTGAGCCATGATCATGACCCTGCTCTCCCTCCAGCCTGGGAGACAGAGGAAGACCATGTCTCAAAAAAAAAAAACAAAGAAACTGAAAAGACAAGACAGTCTTTTATCCTTTTATAGAACACCTGTAAATCATCTGCATCTGTCTCATAAAGGACTTACGCAATAACAACAAATATATATATATGTATATATATTTAAAACTTATACAACTCAATAATTAGACAATAACCCAATTAAAAACTGGGAAAAGACTCAACACTTGACCAAAGATATACAGATAGCCAATAAGCACATGACAAGATGCTCAACATCATGAGTCATTAGGGAAATGCAAACTAAAAGCACAGTGAGATATCACTACATACCTATCAGAACGGCTAACAAAAAAAAACTAACAATATCAAGTACTGGCAAGGATGCAGAGCAACACAGACTCTCATTTATCACTGGTAGGAATATAAACTGGTACAACCACCTTGTAAAACAGTATGACAGTTTCTTTTTTAAGTTAAACCCACACTTACTATACCACTCAGCAATCCTACTCCTATATACTGACCCAAGTGAAATGAAAACCTAACATTTGGCTAGACATGGTGGCTCACACCTGTAATCCCAGCACTTTGGGAGGCCAAGGCAGGTGGATCACTGGAGGTCAGGAATTTGAGACCAGCCTGGCCGACATGGTGAAAACTCGTCTCTACTAAAAACACAGAAATTAGCCAGGTGTGGTGGTGCACACCTGTAGTCTCAGCCACTCAGGAGGCTGAGGCAGGAGAATCACTTGAACCCAGAAGGGAGAAGGCTGCGGTGAGCCAAAATCAGGCCACTGCACTCCAGCCTGGGCAACAGTGAGACTCCATCTCAAAAGAAAAAAGAAAAGAAAAGAAAAGCTGCTGGGCACAGTGGCTCATGCCTGTAATCCCAGCACTTTGGGAGGCTGAGATGGGTGGATCACCTAAGGTCAGGAGTTCAAGACCAGCCCAACTAACATGGAGAAACCCCGTCTCTACTAAAAATACAAAAAAGTAGCCAGGTGTGGTGGTGCATTCCTGTAATCCCACCTACTTGGGAGGCTGAGGCAGGAGAACAGCTTGGACCCGGGAGGCAGAGATTGCAGTGAGCTGAGATCGTGGCACTGTACTGCAGCCTGAGCATTAAAAGCGAAACTCCATTTCAAAAAAAAGAAAAAAGAAAACTTACATTCACACAAAAACCTGTAAAAGTATATAGTAGCCTCATTCATAATTGCCAAAAACTGGAAACAGCCCATATGCTCTTTAAATGGAGAAAGGTTGAATAAACTAAATTGTGGCACATCGATATAATGGTATATGACTCAGCGATAAAACATGGATGAATCTCAAAAGTATGGCATTGAGTGAAAGAAGCCAGCACAAAGGCTATGATAATTCCACACAACTGACACTGTGGAAGGCAAAACAATAAGGGCAGAAAAATGGACAGTGGTTGTCAGAGGAGGGTAGAATAAGAGGTTGACTACAAACACCACAAGGGCATTTTGGGGGGTTATGGAACTAGTTTGTATAGCTGGTGGTTACACGACCGTATGCCTTCACCAAAACCCATTGCATCTTATACTAAAAAGGGTAAATTTATTGTATATAAATTGTACTTGAATTTAAAAAGTTAATTCATAAGAGTTTAACAAAATTTTCTGACTAAAAGGTGGGTAAATGGGAAAGTGTAGCTAACAAAAACAAATGAGAATATCTGCAGATAAACTAAATAATATATGTATAATTTTTTTTTTTTTGAGACAGAGTCTCGCTGTCACCCAGGCTGGAATGCGGTGGTACTGTCTCGGCTCACTGCAACCTCCACCTCCTGGATTCAAGTGATTCTCCTGCCTCAGCCTCCTGAGTACATGGGACTACATGCCCATGCCACCACGCCCGGTTAATTTTTTGTATTTTTAGTAGAGATGGGGTTTCACCGTGTTAGCCAGGATGGTCTCGTTCTCCTGACCTTGTGATCCATCTGCCTCGGCCTCCCAAAGTGCTGGGATTACAGGTGTGAGCCACCACGGCTGACCTATATGTATAATTTTTGTAATCAACAAAAAGAAAATATATAGCAAAATATGCAAATACAAAACAAAATTAAAATATTTTCTCCGACTGTTCAACTTGTAATGCTTTAATAGGTTCTTTGGCCCTCAGAGTTACATGGAAACTATAAGTTATAATTCTCTTCTATACAACAGAATCTCTGTTACTATATGACAAGCAGCCTATCTTCTATCAAAACAGAGAGCCCCTAGAAATTCTCTCAATGACCCATGTCACGAAGAAGAGTTAACATGACATCATTATAAATGTATGTTAAGAAGGCTGTTAGAATTAACTGTTCATAGTAGCAACAGATGCAAAATGCTGCCTCATTAAGAACTGCTAAAGCCCAGAATGAGATCTGGGGCAAGGAGGTACAAAGACAACATGGAAGAAACAAGAGGTATTTTGTGCAAGCGTGTCTGACAAAGTTGCATCTCATCCAAAAAACTGGAGATAACAGTACTCAGCTCATGGGCTGGGAGAATAAAATATAACACAAGTGAAGTACTTGCCATGGTTAATGCACTTCAGCATCTGGTAGCATTTAATTGCCGTAGTAAACACAGTTACAGCCACAAAGGACAAGTCCACAGAAAAATATATCTTGACTACTTTATTACCTGCAAAGATCTTTAGAGATGGCCAGGCATGGTGGCTCACGCCCTGTAATCCCAGCACTTTGGGAGGCCAAGGTGGGTGGATCACCTGAGGTCAGGAGTTCGAAACCACCCTGACCAACAAGGTGAAACCCTGTCTCTTAAAAAAACAAAACAAAACAGATCTTTAGAGATTACTAGACCACTAAAAACAAATATATATACAAGGAAGTTGAAAATAATAGCTAAAAAGTTCCCTTTCATTAAAAAAAAAATTTTCTCTAAGGAAAAATTTAAAGCTGTTTCCTTCATGAATGGTAACTAGGAACTGAAAGGCTACTCATGTTAAGGTTGAGCATATCAACAGTCTAAGACAGTAAATCTTCTTCCTGTCTAAAATGTCTAGCCAGCTCTTCTCCACTAACCCGTGCCCACTCTATCTTTACTACTTAGCACAATATTGAGCTTTTGTAAAAAGCTTTCATTTTATTTATTTAAAGGTAGTATAAATCATAATTACACAAATTATTTGTATTTTCCAAAAATTCATATTAGTAAGCTGCGTGGATTAAGAATACAATCTCCACAGAAACAGTATTACAGCTAATCTCCTGAGCAGGTTTCCAAATGCCTCATTTAACTTATAATGTACAGAGTATTTACAGTCTTAGACTGTTTTCAAATCTAGCAGCAGACTAAGAAGGAAGTTGCCCTATTTCTAGAATGGTTAACTACAGATCATGCATTCTCAATGGGGGCAGTACCTGTATTCTCTCTCCCCATAAAGAAAGCAGAAATTGGTTCTTGGGAGGACAAAAATAAATAAATGAATGAATGAATGAATGATTGGTGGCCCTCACCAAAGCTCAATCTTACCTGAAAAATGTTTATTCTTTAGTACTGGATTCCTCCGATTAGGGAGAACTTAAAGTTAAATTAATTACTTGGGCTAATCAATTTAATAAAAATTAAATCTGTTATTAATTACATTTTCTTTAAATTTAATTTTTCTCCTAAGAGGGCAATAATGAAAAAAAAAGGTTGAAAAAACTGTTCTAGATAAACCTTGAAACAGGCAAAGTTTAGATTTAGTCTTTTCCCATTTCCTTTTTGCAGCCCTCCCCTCCCCTGATTCCCCACCCAGCTTGCCCTAAATCAAAACTACCTACCTGTGTTCACCCCTAGGGAAACTCTGACTTCCTTGATTCCCAGGATCTCACTAGGTGTTAGGAAAGTCACCTACTGACTAACCTGACTGGGGGTATCTATACTTGTATAAGAGGACAAAAGGACTTTCTATAAAGTAGTTTTCATGCAGTGTAAATGGGGAAAAAAACAAGATTATGCTGGAGATAAGGAAAAGTTCGATGTCTGTTTCTGAAGCCCTGACTCACTCAGATTGAGCAGAACTAGCCATTAAATTGTCAATGGCAACATTTCGCATCTACACACATAGAACTACCTTAGTCAACCATTCCTTTTTTTTTTTTTTTGAGATGGAGTCTCACTTTGTTGCCCAGGCTGGAGTGTGCAGTGGCGCGATATCTGCTCACTGCAACCTCTGCCTCCCAGGTTCAAGTGATTCTCCTGCCTCAGCCTCCCAAGTAGCTGGAATTACAGGCATGTGTTATCATGCCCGGCTAGTTTTTGTATTTTTAGTAGAGAAGGGGTTTCACCATGTTGGCCAGGCTGGTCTCGAACTCCTGACCTCAGGTGATCCACTCGCCTTGGCCTCCTAAAGTGCTGGGATTAGAGGTGTGAGCCACCATGCCGGGCCAAACCATTTCTCTTAAAACAAAGGTCCTTTATAACAAAGGCAGCTTTTTATTTTAATTTTCAAAAATCATCTGAGTAATTCTGGCCTAATTTAGAGCTCAAAGTGATATTCCTGCCAAACAGTATATATGCAGCTAAGTAAAAATTTCACCATGCACAGCTTCTATTTGTCCATGAAGAAACTGGATAGAGACCACTCACAAAACAGTCAAGGTATCTATCAATATACTCCCTAATATTTCACAATTTATTAACTCTTTCTATATAACATGCACTCTAAGACAATAGGACTTTCTTGCTATCCCCATAAAAATGGACCACACAGAGGGCAGGATAAACTTGATCTGATTCTTAAGGGAGGAACGTGAAGGAAATCAGAGAAAATAGCCACAATTCTACCTTATTTTTGGTAAGGTCCTTGGTCATGTGATCCTAAGCTGGTGAAGCTAGTGTAGAGGGGCTGGGGAGCCCATCCTACGTGGCACAGACTAGTAGCCTATTTACTAAAAGTTATACCAACAAAGTATAAGTGCTATATCCCAAGCTACTAAATCATGATATTTGTTTTTAACATATTTAACATTAGAATTTAAAATATTTGTAGTAGACACAAATTCTAAATAAAGCATTATCTAAATCAACTTTCCAGATATAATCAGAAGAAAATGTAAGAATTAAAGTTCTTGGCCGGGCGCGGTGGCTCACACCTGTAATCCTAGCACTTTGGGAGGCCGAGGTGGGTGGATTACCTGAGGTCAGGAGTTCAAGACCAGCCTGGCCATCATGGTGAAACCCCATCTTTAATTAAAAAAAAAAAAAAGAATTAAAGTTCTCATTACAAAAGCTTTCAGTATCAAGCATTTTATACTAGAAATGCTCAAAATCTAAAGCAGAGACAAATTAGATTAATATGGTTGAAAACAAGCGTCCAATATGTATTCTTGAAGAGAAGAATCTATCCTGCAGTAGATAATAAAAATTTGAGAGCATCATTCTCCTTCTCTCCCACATATCAAAATATGTCAATCAATCAATCAGTCCAAATAGAGTCTGGGATCAGGTTATAATGTGAATCAGTCTGGGAATATCTGAAAAGCATGACACTATCAGTGTTACAGCCTAGGGAAGTTGGGGTTTCATTAGAACATACATGTAGATGAACAAAAAGCTCCTGGCTGGCTGCAATCATTTATTACTTATTCATTTAACATTCAGGAAGAAAAAAATTGTCCAAGATAATGTACTTTCCATAGAAAAAATAATCAACACCTGTCCTCAAAGATATATGAGTATGGCTATGGAGGATACTAAGAATAACACAAGTTGCTCTTCCTAAAGACAGATCATTTAATTAAGGATGAAAAAATGCAGAGCTTACATAAATTAGGAGGTACTGCAAGGTAGCATATGACCAAATGCCAAATGAGCAATATCCCTGGCTGTGGGGGGCTGGGGTTCTCTGGGAAAGCTTCAGAGGAAGTGGCATGGGAACTGAGTCTTTCATCATACTACAACGATTATAGGATCTCCAGATGAAGAGATGGGAATAACCGAAGGTGCGGTGGTTTTAATTACCAGGACATGAAAGAAAATTAAGAATCACAACTTCAAGACAGAAAGAAAAACAAATGAAGGAAGCCTCTAAGATACAAAAATTATCCTCACTGAAGAATATCTGAGAAGGAAAGAGAAAAAAAGAGTTCAGAAGCATTGTAGCTAAAAAACAGGAATGACAAACTTGGACAGGAACTGCAAAGATTTAGACACCACGTAAAAAAAAAGGTAAGGAAAACTGAAAAAGTGGAAGATAATGGCTGTGTTTCTTGGGACAGGAAAAGGCAGTCAGTGGACTATACTCAACACTACTTCAAGATCCACAATCTCAGTCAGCAGCAACTAATTATACAGTGAGGATTGCCTGAATCATAGAACAGATGCAATTCCTAATAGGGGTCATGGTGGAGATAATGGCAGAGACAATATGGCACAGAGCAGATATCATGATCACCAGCTGTGATTCCTTGAGCAAGACACTAAACTTCCCTGAGTTTTAATATCCACTTCTACTAAAAAAAAAAAAAAGTCTAAAAAGGGCCGGGTGGCTCACACCTATAATCCCAGCACAGCAGGAGGCTGAGGTGGGTGGATCATCTGAGGTTGGGAGTTCAAGACCACCCTGACCAACATGGAGAAATCCTGTCTCTATTAAAAATACAGAAGAAATTATTCTGGCGCATGCCTGTAATCCTAGCTACTCAGGAGGTGAGGCAGGAAAATCACTTGAACTCAGGAGGCAGAGGTTGCAGTGAGCCAAGATCGCCCCACTGCACTCCAGCCTGGGCAACAAGAGTAAAACTATCTCAAAAAAGAAAGGTCTGAAAATCTGTTAAGAATATCAAATGAGGCCGGGCGCAGTGGCTTATGCCTGTAATCACAAAACTTTGGGAGGCTGAGGCGGGCATATCACGAGGTCAGTAGATGGAGACTACCCTGGCTAACACAGTGAAACCCATCTCTACTAAAAATACAAAAAATTAGCCAGGCGTTGTGGAATGCACCTGTAGTCCTACCTACTTGGGAGGCTGAGGCAGGAGAATCACCTGAACCCTAATGAAAGTGAAAATAAAACAATCTGTGGAACAAAACTAAAGCTGTGCTTAGAGGAAAATTCATACTACTAAAAGCATATATTAGAAAGGAGAAAATTTCAATTCAAGCATCCAAGCTCCTCCTTCGAGAACCTAGAACAGAAAAAGGGCAAAATAAACCCAAAGCAAGCAAAGTAGAAGAGGAAATATAGAAGGAAATAATTCTTAAGAATAAAGATCAGAAATCAATGATACTGAAAACAAAAACAATAGAAATCAATGAAATGAAAAGCTGGTTCTTTAAAATGATGGATTAAATTGACAAACTACTAGCAAGATTGACAAAAGCAGACACAGAAATTACCAGTATCATGAATGAAACAGAGATATCACTACAGATCCTGAAGACATTGAAAGGATAATAAGGGAATACTATAGTCAACCCTATTCACATCAATTTGACAACTTGGAAGGAATGAATCAATTCCTCAAAAACCACAAATTACCACAACACACCCAGTAAGAAATAATATAAACAGCCTGGTAACTACTGAGGAAATCTAAATTTGCAACTTTAAAACTCCCAAAACATAAATTTTCAAGCCCAGATAATTTCATTCAAGAATCCTGCCAAGTATTTAAAGAATTAACAACAATTCTCCACAATCTCTTTCAGAAAATGTAAAAAGGGGCCAGGTGTGGTAGCTCACATCTGTAATCCCAGAACTTTGTGAGGCTGAGGTGGGTGGATCCAGGTCTTTCGAGATCAGCCTGACCAACATGGAGAAACCCCCATCTCTATAAAAAATACAAAATTAGCCAGGAGTGGTGGCACATGCCTGTAATTCCAGCTACTCGGGAGGCTGAGGCAGGAGAATCACTTGAACCCAGGAGGCAGAGGATGCAGTGAGCCGAGATTGCACCATTGTACTCCAGCCTGGGCAACAAGAGCAAAACTCTATCTCGAAAAAAAAGAAAAGAAAAGAATATGGAAAAGGGAACACATATTCCCAATACATGTTATGAAGCTAGCGTTACTCTGATACCAAGACAAAGATAGTACATAAAACCTACAGAACATAACTCTCGTGAACTTGATAACAAGCATCTATAAAAAAAACTCCTGCTATGATAAAAGACAGAATGCATTTCCCCAACATCAGAAATAAAGCAAGGAGGTCTGCTCTCACCACCGTTATTGAACATAGTACTAGAATCTAGACAATATAACACACAAGAAGGCTGAAAATAAAAGGCAGACAGGTTATAAAGGAAGAAATAAAACTGTTCTTATTTGTGAATAATATGACTGTGCATGGGGAAAATCCCAAGGAATCTAAAGGAATCCCAACTCCTAGAAATGAATTTAGCAAAGTCACAGCATACAAGATAAAACAGAAAAATCAACTATTTCTATATACTAACAAAGAATTTTGTGAATAATGAAATTAAAAAATAGTATCAGTAACAAATATTCAAAAAATTAAGTACCTAGGTGTAAATGTAACAAAATATACGCAGGAGTTGTATGCTAATGACAGCCTAATGACAATAAAAGAAATCAAAGAATTAGCCAGGCACAGTGGCAGGCACCTGTAATCCCAGCTACTTGTGAGGCTGAGGCAGAAGAATCGCTTGAACCTGAGGGAGTGGAGGTTGCAGTGAGCTGAGATTGTACCATTGCACTCCAGCCTGGGCGACAGAGTGAGACTCTGTCTCAAAAATAAATAAATAAATAAAAATAAATCAAAGAAAATATTTAAAAATGAAGAGAAATATTATGTACATGAGTTGGAAGATTCAACATAGTAAAGCTATCAATTCTCCTTAAATTGATAAACAGATTTAATGTAATTCCTCTCAAAATCCCAGCAAAATTCTTTTTCTTTTTTTTTTTTGAGACAGAGTTTTGCTCTTGTTGCCCAGGCTGGAGTGCAATGGCACAATATTGGCTCACCGCAACCTCTGCCTCCAGGGTTCAAGCGATTCTCCTGCCTCAGCCTCCCAAGTAGCTGGGATTATAGGCATGCACTGCCAAGCTCAGCTTGTTTTGTACTTTTAGTAGAGATGAGGTTTCTCCACGTTGGTTACGCTGGTCTCATACTCCTGACCTCAGGTGATCTGCCCACCGGCCTCCCAAAGTGCTGGGATTACAGGTGTGAGCCACAGCACCCAGCTAGATAAGGTGATTCTAAAACTTATACAGAAAGTCACAGAATTAGAATAGCTAAAAATTTGTGGGGGCAGAAATAAAGTGAGCGAAATCAATCTACCTTACTTCAGACTTACACAGCTACAGGAATCAAGACTGTGTGCTAACGGAGAACCCAGAAACAGACCAAAACAGACTCACACAAATATGCTCAACTGACTTTTGACAAAAGTGCATCAACAATTCAATAAAGGAAAGGGAGCCTATTCAGCAAATGGTGCTGGAGCAACTGGACATCCACAGGCCAAAAAGTTGCCCTCGATCTAAGTCTGACACCTAATGGAAAAATTAACTCAAAATGGGTCATGACTTAAAAGTTAAACAAACTATAAAACTTTTAGAAAAAAAATAAGAGAAAATCTTCGGGATCCAAGGTTAGGCAGAGTTCTTGACACCAAAAGCACAATCTATAAGAGGAAAAAATGATTAATTTCAACAAAATTTAAAACTTTTGCTTTGCAAAACACCCTATTAGAAGATGAAAAGATAAACTACAGACTGAGAGAAAACAAATTGAGAGAAAGCAAAACCTGAGAAAGGACTAGAATCTAGCATACCTAAAAAATTTTAGACGCAACAGAAAAAAAAATCTAGAAAACTAGAAAACAGGCAACACATTGGAAGGCTGAGATGGGAGGACTGCTTGAGCCCAGGAGTTTGAGACCAGCCTGGGCAACATGGTCACATCCCTGCCTCTACAAAAATACAAAATTAGCCAGGCGTGGTGGTATACACATATAGTCCTAGCTACTTGGGATGGCTGAGACAGGAGGATGGCTTGAGCCCAGGAGGTCGAGGCTGAGGCTGCAGTGAGCCATGCTGGCACCACTGCACTCTAGCCTGGGTGACAACATGAGAAATGCAAGTTAAAATTACCATGAGGTGTCACTATACACCTATAAGAATAACTAAATTAAAAATAGGGACAACACCAAATGCTGGTGAGGACATGTAGAAACTGGATTTCTCATACTCTTCTAGTGGGGATGGAAAATAATACAGCCATTCTGGGAAAGTTTGGCAGTTTCTTATAAAACTAAGCACGAAACTACCAATTGTAGTTGCATGCTTAGTTTTTGTATTTTTTTGTTTTTTTTTTAAAGACGGGGTTTCGCCATGTTGGTCAGCCTTGTCTTGAACTCTCGACTTCAGGTGATCCGCCCACCTTGGCCTCCAAAGTGCTTGGATTACAGGCGTGAGCCACCATGCTCGGCCGCATGCTTAGTTTTATAAGACCCAACAACTGTATTCCTGGGCATCTAGCCCAGAGAACTAAAGACTTATGCTTACATTATGAGTTACTGTACATGAATGTTCATAGCAGCTTTAGTCCCAATAGCCAAAAACTGAAAACAACCTAGATGTCCTTCAAACTGTGGCACAATCATACCATGGAATACTACCTCAGCAAACCAGATACACGCAACAACCTGGATGAATCTCCAGAACTACTTTGCTGAGTAAAAAAAAAAATCCAATCTAAAAAGGTTTCTAATTGGGTGATTCCGTTATATTAAGTCTTGGAATGACAAAATTATAGGAATGAAAAACGAATTACTGATTGGGGTTAAGGAGGAGGTGGGCCATCGAAGAAATGAGTGTGGTTATAAAAAGGCAATATGGGATCCTCCTGGTCCTGGGAACATCCTTTATCTTCACTATATCAATCAATGACAATATCCTGGCTGTGGTATTGTACTACGGGTTTGCAAGATATTGAGGAAAGCCGGGTAAAGGGTACAGGGTTCTCACTATACTGTATTATTTCTTACAACTGCATATGAATTTACAATTAACGCAAAATAAAAATTCGAAAATAAGTAAAGTTAGCCTCAAAGCAAATTAAGTACAATTAAAAAGAAATCTAACATCACCTAAACGAAGTGCTCTCTTCTGCTCAAGTGTGTTTGGATACGATCTCTATGAATCAGAGTTTATAAAACACATCTTCCTCACCAGCACCCCTCAATTTTCCCTCACTCACATGCACACAAACACAGCAACTAAGACAAGGCGGTCCAGACAGAAAAACTGATATTTCTTTAAATACACGACAGAATGAAGAGAGGGTGAAAAATCCTTGTCCAGGCTCTATAAAACAAACCAACGGTGTCACTTGGACAGATCCTCTATTCTCTCAGCCTACAATCTGAACTGTTTCTACAATTTAAACTTCTCCCGTAGGAGGCTGCTTAGTGGAGTAGTTCACAAATTTTTGGTCTCCAATCTCCAAAGAGCTTTTGTTTACATAGATTACAACCATTGATGTTTATAGTATCAGAAATTAAAAGTGAGAATTTGTTTTTAAGAATACACAAAGACATACTCCATCGGCCCTCCAAACGGTGGTGAGATCATTCCACATCATGTAGCCTTTGGAAAACTCGATGTACACGACTTGGTACTATTATGAAAATAGTTGTAAACAAACTTTGAAAACTGCTGGCTTACTAGCAAGCAAGATAAATACACAAAAGTAACTGGTAAGGTTCAAAACACTGAACAAATGCATTGTTTGAGTACAAAAGTGTCAAGGCGGGAAAAAAAAAAGGTTCAAAATCGTAATGGAGGAAAACTTGGACGACCACACCGTTTGGTAAAACGGGAGAGCTTCTGAAAAGCCAGGGAAGCCGGGCTTTCTCCTGCGGTCAGGAAGGCTCGGAAATGCTCACAGCTGTAAAAGATGACCTCTACTGAATCAGTCCGCCCTGCGCCTTCAATACCGTTATAGCCGTGAGAGACCCACAATCACCGTTATGGATTTAACTTTTGGCAAAGACCGGGAAGCAGTGCAAGAAGAATTCCGCCAACGTCCCGACGCTGGCGCCGCGCCCCTCGAGTCGGGGTCCGACCGCGCCCAGGCTCCGCAGAGGATCCTCTCCCGCCCAACGCACCCAGCTGCCGCGGAAGCCGGGGCGGGCGGGGCCCGAGGGGGCGCGGGTCATAATCCCGGACCGGACGAAGCGACCGGCGGGCTGGGGAAGTCCCGCGGGGACCGGGGAACGCAGGGCAAGGGCCCCGGCGTCGGCGGGACTCACCAAGTGCCGCGCCACCTCGGAGGATGCCATGGTCGCGGGCGGAGGTGCAGTGAAGCGGCGGTGTCAGCCCGGCCCCAAGCTGCTGGTCTCGGCGACGGCGGCGGGAAGGCGGGAGGACTGCACTAACGGGCGGGGCGCGGGGCGGGACCGCCTCGTAGACCTTGACGAGACAAGGGCGGGGCCAAGAAGGCGGCCTCCGGAGGCGGGAGACGAGAAGGGGGGACGCGGGGCGGAGTCGGGGCGAACGCCCTATGGAACACGCTGAGCGCTGAGGGCGCGCGAAGGAAGCCCCTTACAGGGGCTGCCCTAGACGCCTCAGAGGACTGAGCGTCAGTGTGGGGGCGGGCAGAAGCAGAACCGCGACTCCAGAAAGAGGGCGCGAGGAATGAAGGCGGGGACTGCAGAGCAGTGATTGCAGCCCTGCGAGGCCGGAAGTGGGCGGACCCTAGAGCAGGACCGCCTAGGTGGGTGTGACCCAGACCGCGGGGAGCGGAAGTGGGCGGGGCCTGGTGGCGGGGGGCGGGGGTGCAGGGGGCGTGTCCGCTCGGGCGCGGCCCAGTGAGGCGGTGGCCGAGTCCTCCGGCCGCAGATGCGGAGGCGGGTGGCTAGCTGAGCCCGCCAGACTCCATCGCCGTCGGGAGCCGGCCTCTGGGAGCCCCCCGCGATGGGACCGGGCTGAGCGTCCCGCTGGCGGGGCAGCAGCGCGGTCGACGATGGAGGGGTCGGCGGAGCGGGGCCCGGAGGCGGACCCGGGCCTCGAGGCGGCTCTGGGCCCCGAGGCGGTGCTGTGCTTCCTGGCTGAGCGCGGGGGCCGGGCCCTGCACGCCGAGCTGGTGCAGCACTTCAAGGACGCCTTAGGCGGCGAACCCGAGCAGCGCGCCCGCGCCCGTGCGCGCTTCAAGGAGCTAGTGAACGCAGTGGCCACGGTGCGCGTCGATCCCGCCGACGGCGCCAAGTACGTGCACCTCAAGAAGAGGTTCTCTGCGGGGCTGTCCGCGCCAGCCGGGGCCCCGCCACGAATCCAGGTGACCGCTGAGCCTGAGGCCCCCAACGGCCCGGCCGGGCCCGAGGTGCGCGATTCGCTCCCCGACGCAACGATCCCGGAGGCGCACCCCGGACTGGACCTCGAGCCTGGCGAGGGGGAGCCCCCGGCCGCCGCGCACAGGCCGCCTCTGAGCGCCGGGGCTACCTGGAAGAACTCGCGGCGCGACGTGCAGCCCCTACCCCGGACGCCGGCCCCGGGGCCCGGCGAGGACCTGGAGCCCCCGCCCCATGGCTGCGAGGAGGCGGACAGGGGCAGCTCCCTTGGGGGGGCCATCGCGCCGAGGCCGGCCCGCCAGAATTTCCGCGACCTGGTGATGGGCAGCTCCCCGCAGCTGAAGAGGAGCGTGGGTCCCGGGGGCAGCAGCCCGGGCAGCTCCTCCGGGGGAGGACGCACCAGAGGCGGGGGCGACTCAGACAGCGCATCGGTGGCCTCGTCCGTGGAGGAGGAGAGTAGCGGCGGGGGCTCCGTGACGCTAGACCCCCTGGAGCACGCCTGGATGCTTTCTGCCTCCGATGGCAAGTGGGACAGCCTGGAGAGCTTGCTCACCTGCGATCCCAGCCTCCTGTTCAAACGGGACTTCATTACTGGCTTCACTTGCTTGCACTGGGCGGCCAAGCACGGAAGGCAGGAGCTTCTGGCCATGCTAGTCAACTTCGCTAACAAGCACCAGCTGCCGGTAAACATCAACGCCAGGACGAGTGGGGGTTACACCGCCCTGCACTTGGCAGCCATGCACGGGAACATAGAGGTGGTGAAGCTGCTGGTGGGGGCCTACGACGCGGATGTGGAAATCAGGGACTACAGTGGGAAAAAGGCCTCCCACTACCTGAGTCAGAGCATCGCGGAGGAGATCAAGAACCTGGTGGGAGCTCTGGACGAGGAAGACGGGGAAAGCGCCGCGGGCAGCGGCGGTGGGCGCTGGAGGCTTTCAAAGGTGCTTCCCTCGCACCTCATCACCTACAAATTCTCACACCCCGTAGAAGATGGAGGAGACCATCACCACCACCACCACCACCACCATCACCACTCGGCTGAGGGGTGGGTCGGAGGCAAAGCCAAGGATCCAGGGCGCAAAACCTCCGGCAGCTCTAGTGGACGTATAAAACCCAGACTCAACAAAATCCGCTTCAGAACCCAGATTGTCCACACCACACTCTCTTTAAGGGACCCAGAGCAGCCACTGGAGGATGTCGAGGATGAGGAGGAAGTAGAGGAGGAACGATCTGTTAAAGGCCGCTCGTCCTCCTTCAAATTGAGACCAAAGTCCAATGTATTTGGGTAAAAATGGTTTCTTTTAGAAAATGCAAAGATTTATTTGTCTTCAGAAATTCAGTAGTAGGTGTTGTAAGTAAATGAGACCAGAAAGACAAGGTAAATTATGCATTCTTACTTGAGGGACTGGAATGGCTGGGGCAGAGTTCCCTTCAAGCTAGCCTTCTGGGGAAAGTGAATTTCTTTTTAAGAGATTCAGTATACCTTGACCTGTGCCTCTTCTCTGCCCTCCACTTCTCTGCCCTGGAGTCCGTTTCTGGAGACTAGAAATGGACCTAAATTGGGGGAAAAGAATGAATGAATGAGAGTTCCTTTACTTTAACCATTCCTGGATGCCTGCAAAGTTAAGGAATTGTGCACTTTTATGTATCTGATTTTTTAAGGGGTTACTCGTTCAAGAGCAACGAAAAGAAAACGCAAATTGTAATGAAACTGGTAGTATTTGTAAGCGTGAAAACATCATACTGCCCCGTTTTTTTTTTTTTAACTAATTTGCATTTTAAGGTACTACTGAAGGTTAGATCAGAGTTGAAATGCAAAAATACTAATTAGAGAATAATGTGAATAAAATGAGAATCCCCTTGGTAATCTGTGTGTATTGTAAGTAACAGTTCAATTATTTTTTTAAAAGCAATTTCAGTTTTAATCACTGAACTAAAGAAACAGGCAACATTCACTTCTGTGGTATGGTTTCCACCGAACTATCTCTAACCACTGTTAAGGTACACCAGTGTTAAGGTACACTAATAACGACACAAAATTTTCAGGAAGATAGCACTTAGCAACCTATGGTACTTTTAAATAAAATGTTGCCTCTTGTTCTGATTCTCACTAACTTGTGTTACTATTCTAAAAGTTTGAATTTGCTGGGGCTTTTATTTTGAGGATCATATAACTGTTGTTCTATTTGGCATAACCCTATTTAATGGTACTTAGAGCTGAATTACGTACGGAAACTGTTTCTGGTTTCAATAATTAGCACAAATTGGCCTAAGTATTAGTGAGCCCATGTTTCTGTGAAGTAATTATTAAACAACTTAATGATTCTCACATAAGATACACTTTATTTTAATACATTAGTAGTCTATGACTTGTAGCAGTGTTGCATATGTTTAAAATGCTGAACTTAATTTTCCAACCTTTTCTTGACAATTAGATACCTGTCCTGTAGTTACTGAAAATCTGGGTAGAAAATCTACCTGGTTAAAATGGCACTTTATAAAAGAGAATAGAGAAGAGATGGGACTATTTCTGTATTTAAATGCTGCTGGCTATTAAATTCCTTTGTATGTAAATGAAAAATACCATTCATTAAAGACTTATTTAAGTGTGGTTCTTAATTATATTTCATTCATTTATATTAGAGTAAATGGCTTCATAATTACTTTAAAATTTAACCCGCACGCATATTAAATCTGTTTAAGATTAGAAACCATTTTTGAGAGGGGCTAATTTAAACAAGTCCTTCTCCTTTAGTCTTTGGGTCATGTAATTGCAGAAACCTAAAAGTCCCTACAGCCTACAGGATAAGGGAGTTCACAGCCTGCCGGATGAATGAACACATGTGTGAACTGCACAGAGCAATTCATAGGAATTTGTAACAAATTTGTGACATCTCTGTCTAGATGGTCATCAAATTTGTTTAAAGATGGATGAAAGGCCGGGTGTGGTGTCTCACACCTGTAATCCCAGCACTTTTTGCGGGGAATGAGGCAGGTAGATCAGTTGAGGCCAGGAGTTCAAGACCAGTCTGGCCAACATGGTGAAAACCCATCTCTACTAAAAATACAAAAATTAGCCAGGCGTGGCAGTGCATGCCTGTAGTCCCAGCTACTCAGGAGGTTGAGGCATGAGAATCACTTAAACCCAAGAGGAGGAGGTTGCAGTGAGCTAAGATCATGCCACTGCACCCCACCCTGGGCAACAGTGAGACTCTTGTCTCAAAAAAAAAAACAAACAAACAAAAAAAACAAAACGATAAAAGAAAATACAAAATATATAAACTATCCATTTGTGTGCCTTTTCTAGGATTTTGGATATGAACTGAACTGTGTACATTTGAGAAGCACTTTTATGCATATACGTGGGTGAAAAACCAATCTAATTTTGTATAAATAGGCTCCTAGAAGGTGAAAAGCAAGTCATTGTTCTAAATCTATACGTACTGCCTGTATCTAGTGCAGAAAAAGCTGTAACGTCCCATTGAGGAATTTTAAATTTCGTAGACATGTAAAGCTAAAGTAACTCTGAAGAATAGATGCTTAATTGGCTGGTCATGGTGGCTCACGCCTGTAATCCTAGCACTTTGGGAGGCCGAGGTGGGCAGATCACCTGAGGTCGGGAGTTCAAGATCAGCCTGACCAACCAAACATGGAGAAACCCAGTCTCCACTAAAAATACAAAATTAGCACGGCGTGGTGGTGCATGCCTGTAATTCCAGCTACTCCAGAGCCTGAGGCTGGAGAATTGCTTGAAGCTGGGAGGCAGAGGTTGCAATGAGCCGAGATCCTGCCATTGCGCTCCAGCCTGGGCACCAACAGCAAAACTCCGTCTCAAAACAACAACAACAACAAAAGAATAGATGCTTCAGAACCATCAGAAGGTTCTGGTGAACAGTCAGTATTAATCTTTTAAATGTATATGTTGGTTACTGATTACACAAAATCTATAATTTGCTAGGTCTTTAGAGATTGAGTCAATATGTCATTTACCATGGTTTCCCCCCCTAAAGGCTTTAACTTTTCTGATAAAACAATATTTTAAATTATCAAAAACCCATTCCTGAGGGGAACTACTTCTAGCATTCCTGTCATGATGTGCTTGTGTACAGTAAGTAGCATTTTTGGCTACGTAACTCTATATTCCTCTTATTTTTCAGTTTTCAGTCAAGATTATAAAAAGCAAATGATTGATATAATTTGATGTTCATAGAGTTGTGCTTACCTTTAATGGAAAAATATATGTCAGATACTTAGATGTTTATTGATATGAGACTGTATGGTTAAAAAACCCAAGTATGTCCATATGTTTCTTATAAGGTACACTTGAAACTAGTGAGTGTCACATTTCCCTTTATTTTCACGATATGTAAAATGCAGCTCAATTATATAACATGAATATCTGGTACTAGTATTTTCATGCCTGAAATCTTGGAGTCTAGGTTGCCTTGTCTATTGTTTTTTTAAATAAGTGATATTTGGGAGATTGTAAAATCTGTAAAGTTTGTTTTGTCAAAATAAAATGTTCACAGTAGAATTTTTCTCTGAATTGTCTAAATTTCTGCCATCCTTTAGGCTTTTTACATACATTGTGTTTTTCAGTTCACAAAATGTTTTTTGAAGTTTCAGTTTATTTGACTCTTTTCCTATCCCTCAAGATTATGGGACATATATTCCTGACTTAGATAAGAAAATGAAGGTTAATGGTTGTTCAGGTTGTCACACAGTAAACGGCTGTTAGTAACATCTTAAAAGTCAGTGTTTTCTCACAATGTTATCTTTTCTGCATGTTGAATTGCCACATTTTTAGCAAAACTCCTGTAGTTTAGCACCAGTGATGGAGGAATCAACTTGGAGAGAAGGTAATACCTCCACCGCTACCTAGAAAAAAGCTGTATGGATTGTGCACACACCATCTGCCATAAACCCTCCCTACCCAGGGCTGACTTCAAGACAGGTGTAGGAATACCTTTTTTCATTTTTCAACCTCTGTCAAGCTTTGAGAGTTAATGAATTAATTTCCCCATCAAGGCTGCCTGTGATCTGTATTTTTAGCAAAATTCAACTCTTGAATGGCAAAGGGATGTGGTACTGCTTGGAGTAATTGCCCACTATTGCTCTCTCTGGGAGCTCCCACTGTGATGGCTGCTGGGGTTTTTGTTGTTTTATGACAACCCATGAAATATTTTTCAGGGTGACTGAAAGACTAGATAAGTATTTTGTTTTTCTAGAATGACTTCTTTCCTTAGAAG
Source organism: Cacajao melanocephalus (assembly GCA_963573385.1). Classification (NCBI taxonomy): domain Eukaryota; kingdom Metazoa; phylum Chordata; class Mammalia; order Primates; family Pitheciidae; genus Cacajao; species Cacajao melanocephalus. Next base: position 2,835 of record CAUYLG010054528.1, on the reverse strand, counting down.
TACATGTCTTGGTTGGGTGTGGTGGCTCACGCCTGTAATCCCAGCACGTTGGGAGGCTGAGGTGGGCAGATCAAGAGGTCAGGAGTTCGAGACCAGCCTGACCAACATGGGTGAAACCCTGTCTCTACTAAAAATACAAAATTAGCTGGGCATGGTGGTGCATGCCTGTAATCCCAGCTACTCAGGAGGCTGAGGCAGGAGAATCACTTGAACCCAGGAGACGGAGGTTGCAGTAAGCCAAGATCGTGCCATTGCCCTCCAGCCTGGGCAACAAGAGCGAAACTGTCTCAAAAAAAAAAAAGTACATGTCTTAAAAGGATTTATTAAGCAGTTACAGATATTTTTGAAATTTTCCTAGTAAAAATTATTTTTATTTTGCTAAGTCAAATAGTATTTTGGAGGATTTTTTTTTTTTTGAGACAGTCTCATTCTGTTACCAGGCAGGAGTGCAGTGGCACGATCTCAGCTCACTGCAACCTCTTCCTCCTGGGTTCAAGCAATTCCCCTGTCTCAGCCTCCCAGCTAGCTGGGACTACAGGTATAAACCACCACACCCAGCTAATTTTTGTATTTTTAGTAGAAATGGGGTTTCACCATGTTGGCCAGGATGGTCTCAATCTACTGACCTCATGATCTGCCTGCCTCGGCCTCCCAAAGTGCTGGGATTACAGGCGTGAGCCACCACACCCAACCTGGAGTTTCTTACATGGTTAATTCCAGAATTAAATACTTGGAATTTGCTATAAACCAGTATTCCTTCCATATTACTCAAGTCTTCATAAATCACTGAATATTAGAGGGCTGGAAGATTACTCTATAGGAACTTGTTTCTCAAGATACAGCAGTCATGTGGTTCACATAACTACCTGCTTTTTCCCTGAAGAACACTATACTTTCTTCTCAATCTTCTCTTTAAATGTCAGTTTCATATCAGTAAGTAGCTTTCTCATTAATAGCCTATTTTTCCACATCGATGCATTGGTAAGGAATGCGTGACAAGTGTTCCACCCTTACACAGTGCCTGGCATGTTGAAGGTACTCAATAAGAGTCTTTTAATGGAATACAGTAAATATTTTTATAGTGTTACATAATATGGATAATTCAATAACATGCAGTCATGCTATGTGAATAAAGTTTTTTTTTTCTATTTTGTTTTGTTTTCTGAGACAGAGTCTTGCTCTGTCACCCAGGCTGGAGTGCAGCGGTGGGATCTGGGCTCACTGCAACCTCCGCTTCTCAGGTTCAAGCAATTCTCTGCCTCAGCCTTCCGAGTAGCTGGGATTACAGGCACCTGCCACCACGCCCGTCTAATTTTTGTACTTTTAGTAGAGACGGGGTTTCACCATCTTGGCCAGGCTGGTCTTGAACTCCTGACCTGGTGATCCACTTGCCTTGGCCTCCCAAAGTTCTGGGATTACAGGCATGAGCCACTGCACCTGGCCAATAAAGTTATTTTTTATATAACATGGCTCTTGGCCGGGCGTGGTGGCTCACGCCTGTAATCCCAGCACTTTAGGAGGCTGAGGAGTTCGAGATCAGCCTGGCCAACATGGTGAAACCCCATCTTAAAAATTTTAAAAAAATAAAAATTAAAAAATTAAAAAAAAACATGGCTCTTAAATGCCAGCCAATGAGTTCATCTGCAGCTCAGCCAAAAGAACAGCAAGTTATTCCAATCCTGAAGATAAAATCGGCTTTATTAGAATTTTACTTCATGAGAGATTTAAGAGATTTTCAAGAGTAAATCTGATTATAAGAAAGTTTCTACCAGGCGTGGTGGCTCATGCCTGTAATCCCAGCACTTTGGGAGGCTGAGGTGGGTGGATCACCACGTCAGGAGATCTAGACCATCCTGGCCAACATGATGAAACCCCATCTCAACTAAAATACAAAAAATTAGGCATTGTGGCATGCACCTGCAATCCCAGCTACTCAGGAGGCTGAGGCAGGCGAATCGCTTGAACCCAGGAGGCAGAGGTTGCAGTGAGCCGAGGTCACGCCACTAGACCCCAGCCAGGCACAGAGCAAGACTCTGTCTCAAAAAAAAAAAAGAAAAAAAAAAGTTTCACCAGGCATCATGGCTCATGCCTATAATCCCAGCACTTTGAGAGGTTGAGGTGGGAAGATCACCTGAGGTCAGGAATTCAAGACCAGCCTGGCCAACATGGTGAAACCCCGTCTCTATTAAAAATACAAAACTTGGCCGGGCGTGGTGGCTCACACCTGTAATCCAAGCACTTTGGAGGCCAAGGCGGGTGGATCACCTGAGGTCAGGAATTCAAGACCAGCCTGACCAACATGGTGAAACCTCGTCTTTATTAAAAAAAAAAAAATACAAAACTTAGCTAAGCGTGGTGGCCCGTGCCCTGTAATCCCAGCTACTCAGGAGGCTGAGGCAGGAGAATCGCTTGAACCTGGGAGACAGAGGTTGAAGTAAGCCAAGATCGTGCCATTGCGCTCCAGCCTGGGTGACAGAGTAAGACTCCATCAAAAAAAACAAAAAGAAATTCATCTGAAAGAATCAATTGCTTTTACTATTCTGACAATTATTCTGGACCGTGACACAAAAAAGAAAAATAAATTAATCTGGAAGAATCAATTGCTTTTACTATTCTGACCATTATTCTGGACCATGACACAAAAAAGAAAAAGAAATTCATCTGGAAGAATAATTGCTTTTACTATTCTGACCGTTATTCTGGACCGTGACACATGCTTTCAACTGAACTTGCCCATCTCACAAACATGATTTCGCTCTCAGACTGTTCCTTCAGGTTTCCATCTGCAGCCATCTGTGAATTGTCTGGGGAATGTTGCTTGAGGTCTGTTCCTCT
>CAUYLG010054527.1:0-37061 GCA_963573385.1 Cacajao melanocephalus | reverse complement strand
GTAATCCCTCCCTCCCGCCCTCACTCATAGGGGCTAGATCTCTGTGGTGGGCCTCTGGAAGCACTTTGAAGACTCACACATGCTGCACACACAGTAGTTATCCTTCTCACTCTACTTGTCCCCCACCATCCTTTTGTTTGTTCCCCAGGACCTCGCTGCTACTTGGCATCCATTGTGGGCTCTGCAAGGGGGTCTCCAGTGTGCAGATCATGGGCTGCAAGTGGGAAGGCCCAGCACAGCTGCTGTGAAGGAGCTTCCCAGATCTTCCCACCCCTCTTCCTGGCAGGAAGTCAAGAGGAGCATCCAGGAGTTCATCTTACCTGCTAGAACAGCAGAAACTGGGCCACCTCCTTCTTGCTAGTGGACCTGGCCAGACTTTCATTTCCCCCAAAAGTGGAGCTTTAGAAGACACCCAAACAATAACTTCCCGAGAGGCTAGGTTTGCAATACCAAAGTGGACAGGGACGGAAGGAGCTGCGGGGTCCCCATCACCCTGCCCCCACCCCCAAGGAGGCAGCCAAGGCCATGGGCAGATGCAAACACACCAGAGTCTGATGCCTCACTTTTTATTACTTTCTAGCTGTGAGACCATCTCATCATTTTATGCCTCAGTCTCCTTGTCTGTGAAATGGACATTACGAGGTCTACCTTGCAGAGCTGCGGCAAGGCACCAGTGAGCTGGGTGGAAAGCCACTACACAAGAAATACACTGGGCCTTTCTGGTCTCCTCTGAGCCCCTGTCCAGGCCCTTCCATTTTACCCTAGCAGAGAGTGCAGAAGAGATGCCTGCGTGCATTTGTGCATGTGTGTGGCTTTCTGTGTGAGCTTTGTGTAAATGTGGGTTGTTGTTGGGGTGGAACAGTATTTCCAATCCCTCAAGAAAAATGGCTTCTGTCTCATTTCCTCTGCCTTCTGCAGCCAACATTTCATCTCAAACCCAGGAACGTTGTTTCCCTCTTTGCTTAAAGCAGGACCAGCACCCAGGCCTTCTCACCAGGACATTGGGCAGAGCACCGAAAAGTGTATGAGTGTGAGGCTGAGGCTCTGGCCCCTGCCCCTCCATGGGTGGCATCTCTGTGTGGCCTCTTCTCTGAGCTGATGCAAGGGGGCTAAGCCCTGCTCAGCCAGGCCAGGTCTCCCAGCACCTGGAGCCCCTGGGAGGCAGGAGGGGACGGGCTTAGGAAGGTGGGCTCCTGCTCCCAGCCCTAGGCTGCCAAGGAACCCTGAGGCAGTGCGTGTGGATGGACAATGAGGCCCAGACCTGGGAATATGCCGCGTTTGCTCATAGAGTCAGTCCTATTAGAGATGGAAGAGACCCAAATTGGCACTGAGCCCTGCTCCAGGGAGTGGGGCAGAAAATGGGAAGTGACCTGCCCACTCCATGGGAGGGCCTAGGGTGGGAGGTTAGCACCTTGCAGGATGGAGCTCCCACTGAGGTCTTCTGTAGCTCACCAGGGCGGTCCATCAGGGCCCTGCTCCCCTGCCCAGCCTACCTCTCCCAGCGTAGCTCCCAAGGGGGTTGTCCCTGCACTGACTGGCTGAGGCAGTCTACTTTCCACCCCTTCCCTCCCCTTCCAGCTCCTGCTGCCTTCCTGCTCCTCCTCCTCCTCCTTGAAGCCTACTTGGCTGTTTACACCTCAGAGATATTTGTAGATCACTATCTCGGGAGGCCTGACTCATCCCTGAGCCAAGCCCTGTCTGTTGGCTCCTTTCATCTTCCTCTCACAGCCAATGCCTCTTCTGCCTAAATCATTTTCTCTCTCCCTCTAAATGCCCTCCAGCGAGTCTGGCTCCCCGCTCCTCTACTTTGCCTGTACTTCACTGGAGAATTCTTCAGTGGAACCCACATGCCACTGCCTCCCAGAGCAGGACTGAGGGCAAAGTGGCAAAGGCCACCTGAAGCTTGCTCAAGGGCTTGGGTCAGCCGCTCACCCACTGCCCCAGAGTTTAAGGTGGTTTTGCTTTCCTGGGCCTTGGTTTACTCTTCTGGCAAATGGCGACAGTAATCCCAGCCCCACCAATGTCACAGGTCTGTGGTGAGAGGCAAAATTCGATCATGTGTGTAAACAGCAAGTCCCACTTGGGTGGGACCGGTGCTGCTATGACCTGCCAAGGCAATTGCCGTCCTTTGATGACTCCGTCCAGGTCTCTGTCTCTTTCTTGGTCATTTTTTTCTATAAGCCCTTCCCTCCCCCGCCCCCTCACTTCTCAGAAACGAATGCTCTTTCCCACCAGCTACACCGCCCACTCGAGCTGGTATTGCCCCAACACCACCCCTGGTGGGGTAAGGATCAGGCAAGCCCGGGGGGGGCCGCAGACCATGAGACCTAGAAGACAGTCTGATCCTACCCTCAGTCATCCCCAAAGATGAGAAGCTCCTGGGCACACGGACTAGCCCCAGGTTTTTCTCCAAGTGCCTTGTCCAGAGATGGTATATGAATGGCTTGGTGGCCGTGAGCGAGGTGGATTTGCTTACATAGACTTTTCATGTTTGTTTTTTATACAAACCGAACTAGTCCCTGACGATTTTCCTCTTCCAATGTTGTTCAGCTCCCCTGAGAGCAGTGTCTTGAGGTGACCTGGACTCACTCCCTAAGCATGGGTCTCAACCTCCCCATCTGGCTGGACTATGTGGCTACCAGGGTTCCTTCAGCTCAGACTGTGTCACCCCGTCATTTGCCATCTTCTCAGTCATGTCTCCCAAGAGGCCCGGGGAGGTTCTCTCCTGGGGGTCAGCTTCGGATGGCATCACTGCAGTGCATCGTATCTCACCAGCCCTGCTTCCCAGGAGGTTTTCAACTGGATCTCTTACTAAGAAAGCCAAAAGGCCAGGATCCTAGAGAGAGTTGTCAGGTGGAGGCCAGCATGGGCTTAGAGAGCATGGCCTCAGAGAAGCCAAAGAGCAGGCCCTCTCCCAGGGGGAAATGAAGGCAGAAGGTCCTGGGTTCAAATCCCAGCAGCTCTGCCATGGACTCACTGTGTCACCTTGGACAAGTCACTTCCCTCTCTGAGACTAAGTGTCCTCATCTGAAAAATAGGGATGAAAGAGTCTTTCCACCACACGGTAAAAAGAGTTGCTCAGCAGAGGTGCTATAAAAGGTTGCTTCCTTCCTTCTTCAGTCGTCCCCAGGATCCTGTGTGCAGCGGTTGGTGCCCTCCTCCATCCTCTCTTTGCTCCTTCTGTGTACGGGGAAAAACCGCTATGGGCCTGGCCCTGCTAGGAAGCACAGCCAGCCTAATGCGGGGCCAGGCTTCACACTTGCTGCTTCTGCAGCTGCTGAAAAGCCTCTTGCGAGCCACTCAGGGGAGGGAAAGGGAAAGAGAGCAGGGGTGGGCAGTAGAGAGACAGAGAGAGAGAGAGAGAAGACACAGAGACGATAAAGACATGCTCAGGTACACAGAGAGATGGACAAATCTAGAGAAGAAGACAGGTTTGGAGAAAGGCAAACAGAGAGAGAGAGAAAGGGCCAGGCAGAGAAGTCAAGCCAGAGACACACACAGAGGGAGAAGGAGCCAGAGGGAGGGCCAGACAGACAGTGGGTCCAAAGATGAAAAAGAGAGACGAAGGCAGACAGAAAGCCCAGAAAGAGAAACAGAGGCAGGCAGAGTGAGAGGCTGAGATTAAAGAGAGAAAGAAACCAAGAGACATGAAGACTGAAAGAAAGGCTGATGGAGACCTAGAATGGGAAGGACGGAAGGGAGGAAGGAAGGAAGGGAGGGAGAAGGGTGAGGGGAGGGGAGGGGAGGGAGTTGTTAGTTCAGGGCCAAGCCTGAGCACAACTGGCTGACACAGCACATTCTCCTACACTCTCCCTCTCTCCCTCCCGCTGCTGCCTCCAGCTGCCCCCTCCCCCTTTCCTTATCACTGGGCCCTTGGCTGGAAAAGGGGCCCTGTGGCCTGCTTGTTCCACACATTCTTCTAAGTCAAGGTTAGCTGGTGTTCTCAGCCCCTTGCCCACCCTCCTCCACCTACTCAGCAGCTCTACAGCTCAGGTGGGGAGGAAGCAGGTGACCACCCCAGGGAAAGGGGGCGACATTCCAACTCCTTAGCCACCTGAGGAGTAGGAGGAGCAGGCAGGAAAGGAGGCTGGCCTACTTCATTCACTTGCAAGCTCCTGCTGATGCTGTCATCTCCTGGAGAGCTTGTCAGGGTCCCAGAGGCCTGGAGTTCTGGGCCCAGCCTCAGGCTTTAGCCTGGAATCTCAGCTCCACCTCTGATGCTTCTGCAGCCGTGGCTGGCCGGAGGCTCAAGGTGGCTAGCTCTTACTTCCTAAATGGAAGCAGATTCCATTTCCCTCAAACCAGCCTCTATTAGAGATCTCTAGGCCTCGCCTTTGAGGATCTTGTTCAGAGGGGATTCCAGAAGGAAGGGAAACTGTGATGAACAAGATTTAGAACCTGGGAAGGGGATTGCTTCCTGGGTCGCCTCGGCCCTGACAGGAGGGGAGAAGGCGTCAGGAGTGTGTCACGTGGTTGCTTCAAGTCCTGCTTCTTGGGGCTTTAGGAATAAGGGCAACTGAGCAACTACAAGGTCAAGGCGAAAACTACATAAAGATAGAGAAGATGAAAGTCCAAACTGGTTTTCTTCCCTCCTTCTTCCTCTCAGCACACAGTTCTGAGTTTAGGTCGCTCTGGATTCCCCGCTTCCCTTGTCACTGACGGGTGGTCGCTGGCTGGGAGGAGACAGAGACTTATGCCCTAGAAGGATTAGTTGAATAATCAGGAGTTGTTGATCCTGGAAAAGAGAAAACCGGGGAAAGGGTAGGAGGTGTGGTCTTCATCCTCAGAAGTTGGAAAGACTGTCACAGCGCAGAACACTGACAAGAAAAATCATAGCGCTGAGTAAAAATAATCATGTGTAACCTGGAGGGGAAAGGACCATCCAAAGATGAGGAAAAAATTGAGGCTGTCTCTCAAATGTACTGCTCTTTCCACCCCCGTCCTCCTGGCCAAGTGCCCTCCCCATCTATGAGAGTTTAGAAAGCAGAATAGGCATAAGGGGTGGGGGGAAGTTCCAGGGAGGGGACTCGACTCCAGACTTTTAATAGGGAACCCCTTTCTGACCAGAGTGGTCCAAGAAGGGAAAGTTACTGAGGCCCCTGCCCCCTACCCCAAAGCTAGGGGTATGCAAAAAGTCCTTTGGCAGGGCGTTAGGTGGGAGTGGGATGGAATGGCATTCAGGATTCCTGCCAGGCTGGGAAATGAATCCAGAATGAGGACGGTCCACTGGGTTACAAAAGAGCTATGTGCCATGGGCAACTCCCTCCCCTTTCCGGGCTTCCATTTCCTCAGGCTCCCCTCCCTGAGGCCTGGGTTCAGATCCCACCAGGGTCTGCTTGCAACAGAAATGATCAGAGCCTAGAATTTCACATAAGCAGCTGACTCCCCTCCCTCTGCTCCCAATTCTCCATGGGCTCATACGCTTTTCTCTGGGCCAGTGTCTGAGGATTTCTTTTAAAGAGGCAGAAGACAAGATAGAGTCAGCCCATCGTGGGGATGTAGGTGTGACCAGAGGTGTTACGTGTGGCAAAGTAAGTCCACAAGTTGACCTGCCTGGAGAGGTGGTGAGCAACCTGTCCCTGGAACTCTTTGAGAAAATGCTGGTTGACCACTTGGGAGAGCATTGTTGAGGGAGTCGTGGTGGCCTGAGAACCTGCAATCAGAAGGCTTGAGGATCTGTCTAGACCATGCCAAGCAGGTGTCTCCCTGGCCAAGGCCAACTGGAAAGATACTCTTTGGGCCTGGGCTGGACCTGTGATCCCAGGGCTGGCAGCTCCAGGATCCTCTCACACCGATTCACCTGCTGAGGCTGACTCAAGTCCCAAGCTCAGCCCACCTTATGTCTGCCTAGGTGCGGGCAGGGTGGAACCTGTGTGTGTGTGTGTGTGTGTGTGTGTGTGAAGACCTGAAATGAAGACCACATGGCAGGTTGAACCCCACCCATGCAAGCGGGTCCTGGGCTGAGTCCAGAGGAGGCTCTTTCGCCTTTGTGGGGAAAGAAGGGGCCAGGTGGCCACTGGTTGGTGGCTGTGCAGGCCTTTCTCTAGCACAGGCTTTTCTCTCTTCTTCTAAGCCCTGGCTTGGTGGCCCAGGCACTTTCTGCCTAGTTGGACTGATCCTTTCTTATCTCCGCCCTTATCAGCATTCTTTATTCTGGCTTCCCTATCCTGAGCTGGGACACATACCTGAAGAGCAGATCAAAGGCCCACAGCTGCTCTTGTCAGCTCCCATTAGACCTCAGCTGAGAAGGGGAGCCCACCCTGGCAGGCTGCCCTGGCCCCTTCACCTTGCCTTCCCCATCCTGGCTTTCAGAGGTGAGCTCACCCCAATGAGGCGCCTCTAGATGCAGAGAGGCCCTGCCCCTGCCAGCCCCCTCCTCCTTCCTCTCTCTTCTGAAGAGAAGAGAATGCTTTAGATGCCTGAGTAGGAACCAGACCTGGAGGCCGGACCTGGGCAGACAGAGATAAACAGCTGTCTGGACAGCGCACACCCTGGTGCCTGGGGAAGCCCAGTCTTATTCTAGCAACTCTGCTAAAGGTTTGTCAGAGAAGCTGAGATGACGGCTGAAAAGTCAGATCTACGATGTGAGGGCAGTGCTCGCAGGGTCTTGAGGAGTCCTGGGCTTTCTTCCCAGTCATGTAAAGGGAGCCTTTGAGGCCGTCAGGATCCAGCCCTCGAATACATCTCCGCCTTCTCCGATCTTCCTAATACTTACCACATATTTTCCTACTTCCATGCTCTGTACTCATCTCCCCCCTGGCTTAGAATTCTTTTCTCTACCTGACAGAATCCTGCTTCACAGGAAGAAGTAGGATAGCAAGCTGCATGTTTAGTAGAGTTCCCTTTGTTTTTTATAGAAAAGGTACCTAATAACGACTTAGACTTGTTGAGCACTTACTACGTTCCAGGAACTATTTTTTTTTTCTTTTGGATTCACCGGGTACTATTCTAAGTGCTTTACACCTTATTTAATCTTCATAACAATAGATGAGCATTAAACAATGGACATAACATTCATTCTTCTATGAATTAGGTATCATTATCATCATTACCATTTTACAGATGAAGAAACAGAGGCCCAGAGAGGTACAGCCTCCTGCTCGGTGACACACAGCTAGCAAGTGGCAGAGCTGGAGCATGCACCAGGTGGCCTTGCCCCAGGGTCTGTGCTCTCACTCATCACACTCTGCTGCCTCTCATTTCTAGGGCAACACCAAGACGGAAAGGCCTGGAACCATATGTGCCTAACTTGACGTCATAGGACAGGTTGGGGATTCTTTTCAGAGCATAGTGTTTGAAACGTTGTACAGTATTACAGAACTGGATGCAGAGGATGTGGTAGTAAGCGTGCAAACTCTGCGATCAGGGAAATCTGGGACCAAGTTCCAACTTCGCTACTCACTACATGAAGGACCGGGGGCACGTCCTCTTGGTCATTGGTAAACCAGGGATGATGATAATGCCTATTTTGGGGATTGGTATCTGGATGAACTGAGATATTGAATGAGCAGCACTCTGCTTTAATCGATCAAAAAAGCTTAATTTTTATAATCAGAGACAAAGACTAGAAGAGCCCTCCTCATCCAACAAGGCACCAGTCCAAAGTTGCCTCCTCTGGGAAAGCTTCCCATTCTCTTCTCCTCCTCACCCTGTCTCCAAAAAGTAAACGACTTGCCCGTTCTTCTACTCCTAGTACACCAGCTGGAGCTTCCGGTGTCTCAGGAGCAGGGAACACGGTACTCTGTCTTTTGATCATTGCTTGCTTCCCCAGGACATAGTTCAGTGCCAGGCAGAGAGGGGTCTCAATAAGCTCATTCATCGAATATTTGATGAGCACCTACTCTTGTGTGCTGCACACTGGGGATGCATACATAGAGAAGATGCTGCCCTGCTCTTGGTGAGCACATAGTCTGGAGTAGGGGTGGGGGTGGGATGGGGTAAGGGTGGGGGTGGGAGATAGTCTTGGAATTGTGGATCATAATAGAATATGTTGACAGAGAAAAGTGAGAGGCACACATTCACTCAATCATTAACAAGCATTTATTGAGTGCCTATTATGTACCAGGCACTATTCTGAGAGGTTTATCTCGGATCATTGGTATACTGACAGTTCAGACTGGAAGAGTAAAGAGAAGCTTCCTAGAGGAAATGGAATTTGGCCTGGTGAAGGTGGGGGAGAAGGGTGTGCCAACAATAGCATGGCTAGGGTCAACGGTGCTAAGGAAATGTCTGCCTGCTTTGTCCCCTCCTGCTGGGTAAGGACACCACCACTAGAATCTCAGAAGCACCCCCACAGACTAGTGCTCAAAGACAGATGTCCCCTTTAGCCCTCCTCTCACTATGCCCCTGTGTTCCAGGAAGTAGAAGTAACACATGCAGGGCCAGGGGTGAGGGGCGCCTGGTGCATTTATAGAACTGTGAGTCATTCAGCCGATCTGATCTGGAGTAGGGCAGTCAGGGATAAAGACCAAGGAGAGGAGAGTGGGGAGAGGGTAGGCTGGAGAGGTAAATAGGGCCAGGCTCTGTCTTTTGGCTACAGAGTATGGACTTGATCTTGTGGGCTAAGGAGAGTCCCAGAAGGTTTCCAAGTGAGGTCATCAGATGTGTGCTTCAGAAACTTCACTGGGTGTGTGAAGAAGATGAGCTCAGTATGGGTCCTGTTGAATTTGAGGGGCCTGGAGGACATTCAAGCTGGGATGGGGCTGAATCAGCTCAGGGGAGAGGGCTGGGTGGGAAGGGTGGGGTGGAGATTCTCAGCACACAGATAGGAACTGAAGCTGACAGAAGATGAGCTCACGCAGGGAGGCTGTGTAGCACAAAAAAAGAGGGGGGAAGGACTGAGCGCCGGGGCCTTCCATCATTCAAGGAATAGGAGAGGAAGAGGAGCTGGCAAAGGAAACAGAGAGAGTAGCCAGAGAGTCAGCAGTGAAACCCAGAAAATGTTGGGTGGTCAGTGAATATTTGTTAAGTGAACTTGAGACAGGAGTGATCAACGTCAGGTATCAAAATGAACCCCTTGCCAGTGAAGATTTAAAGGCAAAGAATCAAGCACAATCTTTATGAATGAAACACTGGTAGTAACGTAGAATCCTGAGCCCTGGCCCCAGAGATGTGGATTCCGTAGGTCTGGGTGGGGCTGGGGAGTCCTCATTTCTAGTGATTCAGGAGCAGGGGTCTGTGGTCACTACTTTGAGAAATGTTGCCATCTTAGGGGCAGAAAGTGAAAGGCAGAGGGTAGGGAGGATGTTCTGGTGGCCTGCACACAGGACAGAGAGAAGAGCTGGACGATAGCAGCATTCCCCCACTCAACACACACACACACACACACACACACACTCTCACACACACGTTCACACACAGGCTCACACACACACACGCTCACATACCCCCAGACCATTTAGAACCCAGGTGCAGGCCCAGAGCCCAGCCAGGAGTAAACTGAGCCTCAGCGTGGAAAATATGGAACCAAGATATCCGGGGAGGGAGGTGGGCGGGAAGGAGAATAATGCAAACCATGCATATCTGCCCGGGAAGGAGCAAGGAAAGGGGTTCCAGGGACTGGTGAACAGCAAATGAGATATGAGCTTGCAATGTGATATGGTAGCCCACTGAAGTCAGCCTTTCTCTCTCCCCCTCTTTCTCTGCCTGCATGGGGCCACACTGCTGCAGCACAGAGTAAAAGCAGAGGGCCTCCAATCTGCAGGCCTAGCCCTGCCAGGAAAATACCTAGAGGTGTCCTCATCACATCCTGTTCAAAAGAGGGGAACAGAAAACCACCCAACATGGCTGCAGGGGCCAAATCAGGGCTGTGAGACTACCAGCACTCCAGTGTGCTGTGATGCAGGCAACCCGGATTCCAGTCCCAGACCTACTTCTGATAAGCTGTATGGTCTTGGGTAAGTCATTTAACCTCTCTTGGCCTCTACTCCTCAGTAGAACAGAGGAGGTGGAGTTCAGAGGCTATGGGCCCCCCAACTTCTAACATGCAAGTGCTTCATGGACTGGTGAATTTTCACCAGTTTTATCCTGACCTCTTTTGTAGGGACCAAAAGTGGGTGGACTGGCCTCTCACTTACTACTTACTTTGTGCTTGGGACTGTGCTAGGAGCTTTGTATCCAGTCTCTTGTTTCAGCTTCACGACAGCCCTGCGAGGAAGGAATCGTGCCCATTTTACAGATGAGGACATTGGGACTTTGGAAAACAGGCCACTAGGTCTGAAGGTTGGAGGAAGAAGGGGCATGGCTTCAACCCCTATGTATGCTTTCCCCAGGGCTATGTATCCTGGAGCTTCCTGGAGCCCGTGTTTCCAGTCCCAGAGTGGAGCACTCCCCTAGCAGCTTTTGCTTGACTAATGGGCCCATTGCTGTGACATGCAGGCCCTTGAGCTTATAGCGCCCATATTTCCCCATGACAGTGGGACACATGCTTATCAAGTGAAGGGTGGGGAGAATAGGGGCATAAATGGCTTGATAAGGGGCCAACCAGGTCTTTGAAATGTCTTTTTGACATGCCCAAGGGAGCCAGCAGCCGTGGGAGGCCCTCGGTGTGCGGTCTGGACACTGGGGTCCTCTCTGCCAGCCTCTCCTTCACCTTGATCCATCCCAGAGTTGACCTCTCCTGACAGGGATCCTCTGAGCAAACCTAATGATTGCCAGCTGGGACTGGAGGACCCAGGGCAGCGGCCGCCAGGACCCTACCTAACCCTGGCTCTAATTGGCTCCCCTGCCAGCTGGGGATGACTGCCTGCTCTGACTTAGGTCTGGCTTCTCTCAAAACAGGACATTTGCCTGACCAGCCAGGCCCAGCCAGCCCTTCTATTCTCCTGACAAGCTCTTCCCTGAGGGCTTCCTGCAGAGAAGGAGACCAATGGCTTGGCTCTGGGATCCCTCCCTCACACTCAGATGTGGACCTTGACCCAGGATTCTGGGCAACCAGCCAGACTCCAGGGACTTGACTGGCCCTTTAGGGAGCCTGCTACCCAAAGCGACACCTGACAGCCTGGGTGGGTATAAGGGTGGGATGTGGGGCTGCTCCAAGTCAGGCCCCTTTTCTCCCTTTTTCCTGGACTCCCTACTCTTGTGGTCCTTCCTCTCTTCTGTCTACTTATACAAATTCCCAAGGTCTGCTGAGACCCAACTTAAGGCCTGATTCCTACAATCTCAATGACTGACCTTGTCTAAGTCATTGGCACTTCTGGAAGGTCTCAGTGTCCTTTCTAGCTGGGACATACCATGACTGTCTGAGTCTATTCCCCTTGAATTACTTCTTGGATGTAGCTTCTCTCTGCAACCAGAAAGTAAGTGGATTCCTTGTCACTTATGGAAATGAAGTCCCAATTTCTTGGCTTGGTATTCAAGCCCCCGCTTCTCTTCCACAAAGTCTTGTAGTGGCCTGGGACCCTGCACTGTTTCCAGAACACATCAGGCGTTTCTCCACAGCCACGCTTTTGCTTGGGCAGTTCCCCCGCTGGAGATGCCCCGTTTACTCCCAGCTCCCCAGGTCTTCCACTCTCCCAGATTCAGCCCAAGTGGGAATGTGAAGGACTCCTTCCTTTGTTTAGCCATTGCTAGTTGCTGGATGAACCTCTGGTGCCTGCAGTTGAATATTAGAATTAGTGTCTCCCTGAGGGCAAGAATAAGTGTTTGTTGAATTGTAAACACAAGAAATACCTCTGATCTGCTTCCCTCATACAGGGATTGCACGTCCCCTCCATCCATACAGCATAGTGAAATGTTTATTTACAGATGATTAACTAATTAACAGAAAAGTCCAGGTTGTAGAAAGTGCTAAAGATCTGAGTTAGAGGATCCAGGCAGTGCCACTAACCTATTGCATTTGTGACCTTCGGCAAGTCACTTCCCCTCTCTGAGCCTCAATTTCTTGTCTGGTAGTACAGTGAAGTGGCTAAACTCACCTACTCTAGAGCTAGAATACCTAGGATCAAGTGATGCCTTTGCTGTGCACTAGTTCTATGATCCTGGGCAAGTTACTTAACTTCTTTGACCTTCAGTTTTTCCACCTCTAAAAATGAGGAAAATAATGGTACCTGTTAAGTAAGTTAATAAATGCCGAACACTCAGAACTATAGTAAGTCCCCACTGAGTGCTAGCTGCCTTTGTTATTAGTCATTGTTAACTGTGAAATGGGGCTCAGGTTGCCTGACACATGGGGGGAAGCAGGTTTGAAGGGAATGAAAGGGTACGGAAAGCCCTCTAGATGTTGTTTGTAAACGGGATCACACAGTACAAATGCGAGTCATCATGTCATAAGCACACAAATTGGGTTTCCCTTGCAATAGAGTGGTTTAGTGGGCAAGTGTTTGTGTGTGCAGTTGGCCAGTCTGCTTGTTCCCGGGAAGCTTGCAGTCTCCTCATAAGGATGAAGTCAGAGGATTCCCAGGCTGGGAAAATGCATGGAACTTCAGCAGTTCACAACGTCTAACATACTTCCTCAACCATTTGCTTATTTGATCCCCACAACAGCCCATGCAGGAGGCAGGGGAGGGATTGGGATCCTCATTTTTCTGGTCTCAAAAGTGAGGCTCACAGGAAAGGGAAGCCGCTTGCCTAAGGCCACACAGCTAAAAATGGTCAAGGACCTGAGCCCAGATCTTCTGAGTCCAGGTCCAGAGTTAGAAGGACTAACCTAAGAGGACAGTCACTCTTATTTCTCTCCCTGTTCCCTTCACCTATGCTAAAATCCATTCCTTCAGTAGATATACCCCATGGCAAGCCCTGTGCAGGGTACCAAAGATCCAGAGATGAAACCCCACAAGCTCTGTTCTTGAGGTGGTCTGAGGGATGCAGATGCGAGAGCCCAGAAATGCTTTTCCAAGGAGCTAAGAGCTGCTAAGGACCACAATGGGGCACGTACAAAGTGTGGTAAAAGCACAGAGGAAGGGCCGGGCAAGGTGGCTCATGCCTGTAATCCCAGCACTTTGGGAGGCCGAGGCGGGCGGATCACGAGGTCAAGAGATCGAGACCATCCTGGCCAACATGGTGAAACTCCGTCTCTACTAAAAATACAAATAATAATAATAATAATAATAATTAGCAGGGTGTGGTGGTACGCGCCTGTGGTCCCAGCTACTCGGGAGGCTGAGGTGGAAGAATTGCTTGAACCCTGGAGGCGGAGGTTGCAGTGAGCCGAGATTGTGCCACTGCACTCCAGCCTGGCGACAGAGCAAGACTCCATCTCAAAAAAAAAAAAAAAAGCACAGAGGAGGGAGGGCTAGTGGCATGGGGGGCAGGAGGAGGCGGGGGATGAGCTGAGGAAGAGAGGATGGGGCAGAGGAGAGATGGCATTCAAAAGAGTGCGTGGAGCCTTTCCTGAGCTGGTAGCAAGGTGTTTTGGCCTGGAGAGTGGGTGGCCCAGCTGTAGATGGTGGATTAGCCTCAGTGCTGTCTGCCATTGATGAGCTGGCATTTATGCCACCAGCCTTTTGCTTGGGCTCGTTCATCCCTGCATTGGCCATAGCAATAAGTAAGACAGAGGCCGCTTGGTGGAACTGGATCCTGTGTTTTTGCATTGAAGAGGTAAGAAGGAGAGGACAGAAACCAGGAAAAGGTTAACTAGCGGGAGAGGGGACTTCGAGCCTAGGTGAGACTGAGTCATCTTAGCTCCCGGATTGCTGGAAGCCATGGTGGAATCTTCCCAGGTTCATCAGTGATTCGTGGGCATGCAGATTTGACAAGGGAGAGGCTTGACCTCATCAAGTTGTTGGCATGTGTTGTGCACAGAGCTGGGGTGTCAGAGATCCCGCAGAGCAGGTAGGCATGTTGGGGTAGGAGGCCTGAGTCATCAAGTCCCAGCAGTTGAGAGCAAATCCACTTTCAACCTGGTGTTCTTAACTGTTCGGAGGCCTGTTCTTTCCAGTTGACATTCATTATCTCAGTGCATCCTCACACTAACCCTGTGACTTACCCCCGTGTTGCATATGAGGCTCAGCGGGAAGGGACCTGGCCCAGGTCACGTAGAAGTAAGTGGTGGCCTGTGTGTTTCCCACTCCCTGCCTTCACAGAGGCGGCCTCCCATTGTGAGTGCATCAGAAGCAGAGCATTCTGTTGCTTTCGGTATTGGAGAGGAAGCAACTGAAAGATCCTCAAGGGACCCCAAGTTTATCCTGGTGCTAAATTGGGAGAGAAACACCTTATGTGGGCCCTTGCCTGGGGGGCACTGAGCAGCCCAGTGGACAATGTTCTGGGCAATGGCTTGACAACCCAACAGACACCGTTTACACATGGCTGTTTTCTTCTCGATTTTCATCAGATAATGTTTATTTCTCTTCCTGATTATGAAAGGCACACAGGCATGCCTGTTTCTTGAAAGGGCCTTTGATAAGAGCCGAGGGCAGTACATGAAAGGGCTGCTCCGCAAGGGCCATTCTGCCAGCGCCTATACGCATGTGGCCAGGGTGGTTTCTTTGGTTGGTGTTTTTTTTTTTTTTTTTTGGAGATGAGGGGAACAACCAGAGTGGTAGGCGCCTGCCATGGTGCATGGACGCTTCCCCCTGCCCCAGTGTGCCTCACAGAGGGGCTCTTGTTCCCTGTCTCTTGGGGCAGGCCCTAGGCACTCTCACTTTTAGAGGCTTCACCCCACAGGGTGTCAGATATATGAAAATGCTCCCACATCCCATATTAAATGTAATTTTTGCTATAAAATATTTCAAAGGATTTTTATAATTCCGCTTCCAAAATTATTTGCCTATGAGTAACTCGTTTCCTTCCCAATTGGCTCTGATTTCTTTGTAATCACCGTGCATACTTGGGAATTCTTGCAAAGTGAGGAAATCTAACCAACAAATTGTTTTCGAATGTAATGAAGTTTTTAGGAATGCTAAATTTAACAATTAATGAGGTTGGTATTATATTACATTTTGTAGACATATAATAGAACATTTATTAATTCCAATTCTGCTGTTTTCTTTTCATATTTTAGAGCCAATAAATTTTCTTGGGGATCACATGTTTTCATAGGCCCCTGAAAAGCCCGGAGGCCCTGGGTATTGTGCCTTTAGTGCCACATGGAAAGAACAGCCTGGGCTCAGGATTTCAGGTGGTCTCCATCCGGTCACTGGAGAGAACGACACAAAGCAGCCCCAGGTGTCTTTCAGAAGGGGCAAGAGGGCAACACCGGCTCCTCTGAGCTAAGTATCTCCTCACATGCCATCTCCTACAGTCCTCTTGCCACTCTGAGAGCCAGCTGTTGTGATTATTTCTATTTTACAGATGAGAAAACTCAAGAAGCTCCGAAAGGGGAAGGCATTTGCTCAGAGTCATACAGCTAGTGAGGGGCAAACCAAGGATTTAATCCTTCATCCCTTTAGCTTCGAGGCTCTTTCAGCTGCCCAATAAATGCTGCTGGAGATGAATAAATATTAACTATTACTATTATTGCTACCAGAATTTTTCTCTCCCTGAAGGAATCTGTGATTAAAAGAATAAAAAGCATCCTCATTCTACCACTTGCTAGCTGTGTGACCATGGGTAATGTACTTAAGCTGTCTGTGCCTCAGTTTGTTCACCTGTAAAATGTGGATGTAGGACTTACCTCAGAGGGTTGTTGTGAAGAGTCATGAGTTAATACATGCAAAGCATTTGGCAAAGTGCCTGACACAGAGTAAATGTTCAGTAAGTGTTAACCATTATTATTATCATCGTTATTATTATAGCTCTCTGAGCACCAGGATCCCGGTTACCCACTGTGTGAGGCTCTAAGTTGCAGTTGCTGGGATACTGGGGAAGAAAGAGGGCAGTGCGTGGGGAACCTAAGCTTTCAGCTGAAACTGGGGCTTGCAAGATTTCTCCTTGAAAAGGATAATCTGATCTCTCAGGCTTGGAGGGGCCATAGATACCAACTGCCACCTGCCAGGCCTCTGGGACCCTGCAAGTAAGAGGGGCTCCTTCACACTCGAAACTGCCTAAGCTATTTTTAGTGATGATAGCAGCTGGCCCCGAGGCCTCCCAGAAAGCCTGGAGGAGAAAGGTGAGAAGAAGGGAAGGGGAGGGCCAGACCGGATAGGAGGGATTGTGTTTGTGGCCGCCTGGCCCTCTCCCCTAGTCCTGCTTCTGTCCCTGGGGCCCACGGCACATCAGTCAGGCCAGCGTGTGAAGTTTCTCCCTCATTGCAACCTCTGTCCAGGGCCGGGGGACCCAGAGACACTCACACCTCTCTCAGCCCAGCTCTTCATCTTGAGGGCACCCCACAAATGTCTTTCCTTTGCCTCCTTCTAGCTGCTCAGAACCAACAGTCCTGGATGAATACTCAGGGCCGGTTTGGAAGGACCCCAAGATATCCTTTCAGGCTGCAGAGGCCCAGAGCAGGGGAGGAATGTGGCCTCAGTCAGGCGGCCTGTCAGTGGCTTACCTGGGACTCGAACTCGGAGATACTGACTCCCAATCCAGTGCCTTCGCCACCATGTCACTCCCTAGGCTCACTTAGCTAGCTCTGTGGCCTTTGGCAAGTCCTACTCCATCGGGGACACACACATGTTTGTGGTGGTGGCCCTGAGTCTGGTGAGAAGTCCAGCCTGAAGGATAGTGGCTGCAGGGGCAAGTGAAGGAGGCCACCTCACATTGGCTTCCCCAGGGCCCAATGTGGTTTGGTTAAGTGCATTTTCCACAGCCCTCGCATGCTCCCATGCGCACACGCGCACACGTGCACATGTTTTGCCGGTATTATCTGGGCTGGGGATCGCCATGCCGCATGTGTAACCAGTTTGCCTATCCTCTCTCAATCTAGAGACGGTTGAAGCGATTCTAATTACAGCCTGCATTCCTGCTCTGTCTGAAGGCTTTCCCTTTTCCAAACGGTCTAGTTTTTTTTTTAACTCAGCACTTGGCTCCCTTGCTCCCCCCTTCCTGACTCCCCCAATACACACCTCATTCTCACGCCCTTCATCTCCTCCCCCTTTTCTGGGTTGGATTGTTCAATTTCAGCTTGATTTTCTGCTGTCTGTGGCTTGGCAAGACTTAAGAAAACCCAGTCTTGGTTGCCTCTGCGTGCATGCGCGTGTGCGTGGGTGTGTCCTTGCATGCGTGTATATGATGGCATGGGGTAATATGGCTGTGCATGGTGTGCTGGGTGTATGCATGGTGTGTGTACGTTGGTACATGCAAAAGTGTACATGCCTGCTTATGTACATTTGCGTATACCTATGATTTTGTTCACATGTTCCTGCTTCGTGGGGGGTTGGGCTCGGATCTCTGTGTGCATACAAGTGCGTATCTGAGGGTATGCAGTCATGAGTGGCTGCTTGGACCTGTGTTTCCTTGGCTTGCTTGTTTGGAATTGTCTTCTCTCTCCACAGAGACACTGCCCCCTGCAGGTTGTATGGGAGGCCTACAGAGCTTCCCCTAGTTACAGGTCTTAGCTCACCCTCGGCCTCAGCATCACCAGCTAGTAGCAGGCAGGCAGTCGTTCAGCCTCCCTAGGTCTGCTGGCTTGACCTGATGAGCCCATTTTCTCAAAGGAATCCTGCTCTATCCCATTAGGACTCATATCCCTCTTTACCTTGCTCATAACAGAAGCCAGACCTCCTGGCCTTCCATCACCCCAAAAACTCCAGTCCTTCCATTGCACTATACAGTCCCTACTTTGGTCCTCATCTTAATTCCTTCCAAGCTCCTCAAACCCTTCCACTCTGCCTTCTGGGACCCATGGTCTACTGGCAGCAACTGTTGCCCTTTCCCCGTATGCCCAATCTCTTTTGACAGTTTCCTTTATTTGTATGCCCCAAGGTCACAACTCTCCTGTTGTATTTTGGGGGGCTATATTTTTCCCCCCCACCCCACATACCTCTGGGCAGGGAGATGGGGTAGATGTCCTCCTTGTTTCCAATGGCTGCTTCTAGACCACTTGCTTTTCTTCCTCCTTCTAAAACAGTAGCTCTTCCAAAGACTGCCTCATCTCCCACCCCTCCTGAAGGCTGCCATCTTTTGACTGCCTTTGTCGCTGCCCTCCATTCACTGAAGATGTCAGTAGGTGGCTCACTGTCTCCTCTCTACTCCCGCATCCTGCAACTTCTTCATGAACATAGACCTGCCACCCTGGCTTTTCTCTTCCTGGAGTACCTCACACCTCCAAGGATCTGTCCTTCACCCCATCTCAGTCACTGATTCTCATGGCCATACTCTTGACCTTGCCATCACGATTGATGACATCAGTTTAAAAATCTTGATTTCAATCTTCTCACTTTTTGATCCCACCCCGTATTCTTCTAATTCCCTCTAGTACCCTTACCTACCAAGGCTCTGTCCTCACTTAGGCCTCCAATCCACTGCCCTGCTACTTTTTCCTCATCCATGCACTCCTCCAGCTTCTGCCCCCTCACTCTGATTTCCTTCACAGTGGGACCTCTCACACCAGATTTCTATACTCAATGTGTCCGCTTCCTCACAGCCCATTCCCACCTCTAGCTACCCCAGCGGACTTCCATCCCCACTGAAATTGCTTTTGTCAAAGATCACCAATGACCCAACATTGCCAACCCCAATGATCTCTCTTGCCTTTCTGGACCTCTCAGAAACATTGGCTGTAGTTGACCACTCTCTCCTGGAGCCATGGTCTCCTAGTTTCAGGCTTTCCTCTCATTTCTCTGATTGTTCCTTCTCTGGTTCTTTACAGGCTCTTCCTCTAAATGGTGGAGCTTAGTCTTAGATGCTCTCATCTTCTCTACTTATACTCTCTCTATAGATGGTCTCATCAAGCCCCATGGCTTTAAATACCATCTATATGTCAATGACTTCCCCAGATTTGTATCTCCAATCCTGATCTTTGACCTAAACTCCATGCTTTTATATATCGAACCACCTGGTTTGATGGTGGTGGTGATGAGGAATCAAGTATTCTTTTGCAGCCAGAGAATATTTGAGATGCCTAACTAGACAATCCAAGTGGATATATGGAGGAATCATCCATTGGAGGTAATCAGGAAGAGCCTAACACCTCTACTGAAGTCTGTTGTAGCTAATTACCCGTTTGGTATCCACTTCTCTCTGGCCACCAGTCTAGGCCAGGCCACCATCATCTCTCACCTGGACTGGTACAATATATCTCCCTGCTTCTACCCTTGCCCCTCAATAGTCCATACTCCTTGTAGCAGCCAGAATGATCTTAAAACACAAATTCAATCACACTCTTAAACATGTTTAAAGCCCTTTAATGGCTTCTCATCACACATAGAGTAAAACTCAGAGTCTCTGTCCTGACTTATAAGGCCTTATGTGATATGGTCCCTTTCTATATCTCCAACTTCAGCTTTTACCACTTTTCCCCACCACGTTCATTTCCACCTCAGTGCCTTTATGCTTTCTGCTGTTTCTTCCTCAAGCCCTACCCCCAGATTCCCATGTGGTTGGCTCTTTCTTGTCAACTGGGTCTCGACCCAAGCATTACCTCCTCACTGAGGCCTTCCCCGATCACTCAATCTAAAATAACCCCCTCTCACATCATAATTATATATAAGCCCGGTTTATTTTCTTCATAGCTCCTGCCACAATCTGGGATTAACTTGTTAATTTATGGTTTACTTGTTTATTGTTCACCCCTTCCCCTGGCTACATGCTGAAGTCTATGAAAACAGGGACTTTGGGCTGTTCACTGCTGTACCTCCAGTGCCTTGAAACAATGCCTGGCACAGAGTCGGTGCCCCATAAACGTTCACTGAAAGAATACATGTGCACATATATGTCTTCATTCAATTGAGTTTTCAGGAGAGCCTTTCTGTGGGTAGAGGACCTGCTTAGTTTCGACAGGCACATGTGTGAATGGTGTGTGGGGCCTGTACACGTGCAAGGAGGAGGAGGGGTTGGGGTGCGGGGCTTTAGCAGCACCAGGAAGCCAGTGCTGGGCGGGCCAGACAGGCGGCCGAAGGGAGCCTGCTTCCCCTCCATTGATTGCATTAATGCCAGGGATTTGGAACGAGGCAGGTTGGGTAATGGGTGGTAATTTAGTCCAGGTTTCGCACAAATTCACTGCTGAGAACCAGAGTGGGGAAGGATGAGAAAGACAGATGGGGAGAGAGACAGGCAATCCCCCAGAGCCAGCGCAAGGGCGAGCTCCAGGCAGCAGGGATAGGGCAAACTTTGACTGAGGACTGTAGCCCTGCCCTCTGCCATATTCTCTGTGCTCATGGCGTTTTTTCTGGGCCTGAGGTCTTTGGGAAAGGGGGAAACTCTTCTTGCAGAAATCACCTTTCCTCCCTTGGGGAAAGGCCAGGCTGAGGTGTAGGAGTGGGCATGGGAAAAATACCGTGCTATTCTCTCATCGTGTGGTCTTGGGTAAGTTACTTCTTCTGTTTGTGCCTCAGTCTCCTACCTATACAAAGGCCAAGATAATTGCTCACCCGAAGGGTTATTTTGAGTATTTAAACAAAAGAAGGTGTGTGAAACTGGTTACCAGTGGTTGACATACAGTGCTCAGTTGGGTTGAATAACTTGAGACACACAAGGCATTCCCTCCTCTTCTAAGTTCTCTGTCCTTGGGGCACCCTTTTTTTCTTCACTCTGGCTTTAGCTTTAGAATAATACAATTTTAGGGAAATAGAGCTGAGATGGAGCCTGAGGCCAGTGTAGGTCATAAGCTGCACATGGGTCAGCACAAAGTTTCATCGTTTGAAGCCTGATCAGGACCTGAAGCTCTATGACTAGCTGCCGCAAAGCAGGTATGGATGAATTGGACCTCTTTCTGTGACAGAGGACACTGGTGTGCAGGCATGGGCATGGGAAGGGGACAAGGAAAGAACACAGATAGGAGGGTCCACCTACCCAGGCTCAAGTTGTGGTGCCACCATTTCCTGGCCTTGGGCCTGTGGGTCATTTCTCCTTTTCAAGCCTCAGTTTCCTTAGCAGGTACTGTGAAGATATTAATACTAAAATGAGGTAGAAGGTATGAAAACACCTGGCCTTGGTAAGTGCTCAGTGGATGGTAGCTGCCTTCCATTTCTACAGCTTCAGAGGGCCTCGTGAAGTGGAGAATGAAGTGTGTGGCAAAACATGGAGGAATTTTGGAATCTAGGAAAAAGGGCACAAAGACCTGGGATTCACCACTCAGGAGAAGTAGAGGACAGAGTTGAATTCAGGAAACAAGAGGATGTCAGGGCTGGGTGGGGAGGAGCCTCTGAAGGAATCAAGACCAGACTGCCTCAAGATCATGGATTGTCGCTAACGTAGGACTAGAGCCCAGCTATGCCTGGAGGATTATCTGGCCACTGTCATGTATCTGTACCAGCAGCACAACATGAGGGCCATGAGGGAGGGCCATGAGGACACAAGGGCAAAGGCCATGAGGGATGGAGGTGTTTTCTAGAGAGAAATGCCTTGGTGGCTTTTTATTTTATTTTATTTTATTTTATTTTATTTTATTTTTGAGACAGGGTCTTTCTCTGTCACTCAGGCTGGAATGTAGTGATGCAATCATGCCTCACTATAGCCTGAACCCCCTGGGTTCAAGCGGTCTCTTGCCTCAGCCTTCTGAGTAGCTGAGACTACAGGCATGCACTACCATGCCCAGCTATTTTTTTTTTAAGCTTTAGTAAAGATGTGATCTCACTGTGTTGCCCAGGCTGGTCTAGAATTCCTGCCTCAAGCGATCCTCCCTCCTAGGCCTCTCCAAAGTTTTGAGGTTACAGGCATGAGCCGCCGCGCCTAGCCTCTTGGTAGCTTTAGAGTCTTAAAGGAGGTAGCTTCCTTCTCTAGCGGGCTGGAAGAAGGGAAAGCACCCCTTTGAGGCTAGGCTGCAGCTCAGAACACTCCTAGGAAGCGAGCTTTCAGCCGCCTTTCTTAGTCCAGGCTGCTGCTGCTTCCTGGGCCCCAAATACCTCCTCCAGGTGCCCCCTGCTTGGCCCCAGAGGCCTGGGGAGGGAAAGATCAGGGTGACAGCTGCTAGACCATGGGCTGGCGGACGCCAGTGTGGGGGTGGGAGTGTTGGGGGGTGAGCATAGAAGAGGGCTAGCAGGCAGGAGCATGGAGAGGAAGTTCATAGTCTGCAGCAAATGGATTTCAAGGCCCTGTTAAGTGGAAAAGCCTCCAGGAACGTGGCAGAGAAAGGCCCCTGTCTTTGGAGAGGGGCTATGGGGCCAGGGTGGGGTTGTCTTGGCAGGGGGAAGCTGAGCTGCATGCCTTGTGTGTGATGGGAGGAGTTGGGGGAGGGTGGATGGGGGCAGCTGAGTGAGTCTGGGACCTTGGGATGGATGTCTGGGTGGGGGTGGGCTCCAGTCACAGCTCAAGCTCCGGAACCCAGGGACCCCAGGACTCAGTCTTGGTTCTCAGAGGCTGTGTGAACTGAGGGTTGACAAAAGCTGGCACTGACTTGTGTCTCTCAGTCCCCAGGCCCATCTCTCTAGCCATCCCCCACAGTGGCACCCAAGGCTGGATCACAGGGGACATAGAGGGCAGCTCAGACATGATTCCAGCCCTCCTAGAGTTTATGGTCTGTTAAGATATTATTAAGATAATTATTCTCATGAGTACAGAGCTTTGCAGTTTAGAAGACACTTGCCTATTCATTCCCGTATCACAAGTCCATGAGGTAATCAGGGCAGGATGGAGAAACTAAGGCTCAGGGAAGGGAAATGATTACCCAAGTCTCATAGTGGCAGAGATGGGAAGTCCCTGCCTCCCTCTGCTATTGCCTTCCTGAGCAACCTATAAGCCCCTAGCCCTCCCCAAGCCCTGTATTTTCCATTCTTATAGGTGGCTCCTCTCAGAAGGAGATGCTATATGGGAGGGCTTAGGCCAAGAAACCCCCTTAGCTCAGGAAGGCAAAACGTTTTCTTGGCCAAAGAGCATGTATGGCTGCCCCATTCTTGGACTGGACAGTATGTAGCCATCATGCAATCTTTGTGTAGTGGCCTCAGTTTCTCTGACATCCTTCTTAGCCCTAGAAGGAGTCATAGTAGAGAGGGGCTATGGAGCCAGAGAGGTGGTGACTACGGCTGTGCAGGCGGCTTAGCAGAGGGGGAGGAGCCTCAGGCCCCTTTCCCCGCCAGCCCCACTGCCCTTTGCCTGGCCTGGCCCCAGGCACAGGGCCCAGCCAGCTGTCCCAGGGCAGGCAGGCTAGCTGCATTAGCAAATGTGTTTGCGGTTATGGGCCGCTCCCGAAAGCAGAGAAGCGTTGCACGAGGTGGGTGGGGGGCGGGTAGGGATTGAAGACAGACCAGGCTCTGGTTCCCAGCCTTAGCCAGGGAAATCGGAACCAGGCTGGACTTATGGCCCCGGTCCCCCCGCCCCCGCCCACAACAACCTCCCTTACTGCCTCCTCCCAATCTCCATGGCCTGGGAGAGGCCTGGGGGACGCCAGGCCTCAGCAATCCAGCAATTTCAGGGAGCATTGACCCTGTGCTACTCAGAAGGGGCTGCCTTTGGCTGTCAGTGGTGGAGGTCTCGAGTGGGCTCTGCTGGATGGGGGTGGAAGGGGATACTGCATCCAGCCTCTCACTCAAAATAACTCTCCCTTCCTTTCCTCCTGGCCACTGGGATGGACAAAGCAGATGAAGAAGACAGACCTCAGCCCAGGTCATGCAATCTGTGCAGCAGAGCCCATCCCAATTGGAACAGGGAGTGAAAAATCTTCCTGTTCCGCCTTTCTTTCCCCGAAAATGGTGGGGTACTGGCAGGAAGGATGCTAAGTGCTCTAAAGTCTGCTAGGAGCCTGCTAGGGCCTGACCTTTCGGACTTCAGCCAGAGCCAAGCCAGTCTGTTATAGAAGAGGTAGGGGTGGGGCTCAGGGTGAATGAAAAGTAGGTGGGAAAACGTGGAGTGAGGGAAAAGGCAGACAGACCAAGGTGAGGCTGGGGCAGGGACCCTGCAGTGCGGTCATTTTGAGATGAGATTTAGTGAAGATAATGATGAAGATAACAATAATAATAAGATAGCAGTTATAATAGCTGTCTATTACCTCACCCTGACTGGGTGCCCAGCATTTAGACTGCAGAATTGAGGCTCAGAGAGGAGAAATGATTGTCTAAGGCCGGACATCCAAGAAAGAGCAAAGCAGAGATAGGACCCTGGGTTCCTCTGAACTGCCCCCTCCTGCAGGTGGAGGCCTGCATGCTGCTGACAGAGAAAGAGGGGTGGAGGTCCCACTGTCGTGGGTCTGCTGGCACTAGTGCTGGCACTTACTAGAGTTATGTCCATCTAGGATGTCATTTCTCTCTTGTCAGTTTGGACAACTCCTATGTATCCTTTAAGAGCCAGCTTAAAAGTTCTGGCTCGCAAAGCCCTGCCCCGCTCCTGCAGACAGGACTTGCTCCCTTGTTCCCCCACTGCCCCATTCTTATCTTTGCCATGTCACTCCTGTAGATCATCAGCTCCTAGAGTGCAGGGACTGGCCCTGAGATATCTCTTGATCCCTGTCAGCCTCCTCTTTTGTCATACAACTGGAAAGATTTTTCTTTCTCTGAAGCATGGGGCATCTTAGTGTACTGGTTATTAGCACGGGTGTTGGCATCGGACAGAACAGGGTTTGGAAGCTGCTCTACACTCTCTGCACAGTAAGTTCAGCATTGTGGGAACTGTGTCTATTGCGTTTGTTGATGCTGAATCCACAAGCACCCCACATGACACAGGCATTCAAGTGGACAAGTTATGGGATATGATCCCCTCAGCCGGGCTCACAGAGCTGTTGGGAAAATTCAGAGTAGGTGCTCCACAAAGCTGAGATCCCTCAACCCCGCCGTATCCTCCCAAGGCGTAGGCAGCCAAGAAGAGGAGTTCTCTTCTTGAGAGAACATCTAGGAGATGATTCACAGGAGATGAAGTGAGGGTAACTTTCAGCATCTTGACCATCCCTTTGAGCTTTGGGCCAGAAGGCCCCTCAGCACGTCCCACACTGAGCCCCTCTCCTGCTGTTGCAGGCTGCTGTTGCAGGTTAAGCCTTCTTCCTCCCTGTGGCGGGGGAAAGCCCATCATTCCCAATGTAAGTTGACAGCAGCTTGGGGAATGAGGCTCCTGTTTGTGGCCATGGTGAGCTGTGGGGCCCTATGCCCAGCGTGCCAGGGAGCTCCAGGGGTGGGGGCAGGAGGTGAGTGACAAGAGAAGCAGAGAGGGCCGAGGGGAGAACTGACTCTGCAGCCCTGTCCTCCCGCAAAGCAAATAGAGTGACTAAAGTGTGCCCAGCCCTTTGCAAAGAACTTTTCTCACCTGGATCCCTGCTAGTTGTTCCATTTTATAGATGGAGAGGATGAGGCCCAAAGGAATGAAGAGACTTCCCTGGGGCTACTGAGCAAGTAAGCAGCAGTCCTAGGGTTTCGGTCCAGGTGTGGTGGATCTTGGCTTCACTTAGCTGTCTCTACTAGGAGCTGACCCTCTCACCTGGGGACAGGAGTGCAGTGACACTGGCAGGCCATGTGGGGGGCCTCTCGCTGCAGCCAGAGGGACAAGAAGGAGATGATACATGGGAGAAGGTGCAGGAGCAGTAGATGGATTGGAGTGGGTTCAGAGGCAGGCAATGAAAATGATTAAGGGAAGAGAGGGATTAATTTATAAAACGAGATTAGAAGAGCAGTGCTGCCCTGCTTGGCTAAGGGACAGCTCAAGGGTGGGCTGGCGGGCTTTGAGGAGGGGGTGGAAGTAAAGTGTGGGGGAGCCCACTGACTCAGAGGGGCCCACCAGTACTGGAGCCTGGGCTGGGAGCCCCAAATGGGCTGAACCGTGCTTGCCAGGACAACTGCGAGGGTTCCTGAGGGCCCAGCAGCGTCAGCAGCTGGGGCAGCCCCAGAACTCCCCTCTGGCCTTCCTCCCTGCTGCTGTGGAGTGACAAGGAAGACTCATCTGAGCAGCCCGCAGAAACTCATAAAGATATTTCCCAACGGCTTCGAGAAGAGGGAAGCTCTTCTTCCACCATAGAGATGAGGAACAGAAGCTCAGACTGGGGAGTGACCTGCCCACAGTCACACAAGGAATGATGAAGACAAGATCCAAATCCAGGGCTCTGTCCTGCCACAGTCAATGGTCATTCCACTGCTCCTGCCTCCAGGATTGGGCAACTCTCCTTTCGCTGTATGCTGAAAGGCACGTCCACAGATTCCAGTGTGCATTTCTTTCAAGTCCTAACTTCTACATTCCTGGGAAGTTCGTTCTCATGTCTAAGTACAATCCTTCCTGCTGCCCTTCCACCCTAATTTTCTTCAGAGGTGGGGAGAGAGAGAAGAATGATGAGGAGGAGAAGGAGGTCATTCTTTCAGTTACTGCAGTTATTTGTAATGCATCAGGGACTCTACTCTTTGTTTTCACCCATTTAAAAAGGTCAGAATGTTTTGGGATTTTTGTTTGTTCATTTGTTTTAGAGATAGGGTCTCACTCTGTTGTCCAGGCTGGAGTGCAGTGGCGTGACCATAGCTCACTGCAGCCTCCAACTCCTGGCTCAAGTGATCCTCCTACCTTAGCCTCTAGAGAAGCTGGGACTACAGACACATGCCACCAGGCCTGGCTAATTTTTTGAACTTTGGTAGAGACAGGGTCTTGCTTTGTTTTCCAGACTGGTCTCAAACTCCAGGGCTCAAGCGATCCTCCCCACTTGGCCTCCCAAAATGCTGGGATTACAGGCATGAGCTACTGTGCCTAGCCAAAATGGATATCAATGTTATTTAAACCTCATGACAATTTTATAATGCAGATCTTATTATTCCTGTTTCTCAGACAAGAAACTGAGGTTCAGTGAGGGGAAATGATTAGACCAACACCAGGCAAGTGAATGATAAAGCTGAAATTTCAACTCAGGTGGGCCTCCCAAGTCACCATTCCATCAGACCACCAGGCCTGATGGTCCCATATGCCTGATGATCCGTGAAGAGAGAAACAAGGGCCTTCAGTCATTTAATCAGCAGTTCAGGGAGGGGACCCCCAGCAAGTGCTCAGAGGGCCTTTGAGAAAGCTGAAGAAACAGGCCTCTGGTTTGGGGGCCCCATGATGACGGGAAGTGGTAACAACTGTCCGGGAATATCTATGGGAGTGAAAATCAAGGAAAGTGACTGAGAGAGGGGCCCAAGTGGCATTAGGGTCTGGGGCCTGGGCGCTTGTACAATGCTGCCAGGAGCCTTGCCATCCCTGGCAGGGCCCAACTTGCCAACCTACCCTCAGAACTCCAGGCATGTCTCTTCCGGGTCGCCCCTCTGCCTCCTACCCCCGGCCAACTCTGGGTGACGGGCTTATGACTGCAAGACTGTGAGATTGTCTGTCCTCCGGAGCTGGGAGCTAGCACAGCATCGGGGCAATGGCACCCCAAGACCTAACTTAGAGATGATGCCTGGGTGAGCCCTGCAGGCCCTCCCCACCCCCACCTGGTGAGTGGAGGTGGGTGAGGCTGAGAAGAAGAGGAGAAGGTGGGGGAGGGGCAGGGGGAGTGGTTTGCTTTCTTTTTTTTTTTTCAGGCAGAAATGAGCTCATGTTTTGTCTAATCTAAATTCTGTCAAGCAAGCAAAAAAAAGAGAAACAGAGACAGAGAGAGAAAGAGAATGAGAGAGCGCGCGCACGAGAGAGCAAGCTATAGAGTTAATAAATAAAAATCTGCCAAGCACATGTTCTTTCCAGCTCAGAGACAAACCAAAAGAAAAAAAAAAATACCAGGAAAGCTGAAAGGACAGACCAGACAGGGAATGTGTTCTCAGCTCACACAACTTCCTCTTCACTTCAACCAGAGAAAATTCTACCTCCAGTCAAACTCCCTGCTCACCCAGCCGGTCAGCTCCCTGCTCCGTGAGCGCGGAAGGGTGGGAGGGCTGGCCCCCAGGAGAGAGTCCACTCCTCCTCCCACCCTCTGGCCTTCTTAGTCATTGAGATAGGGGAGGGGTCAGGGCATAGGACAGAGAGGACTGGCCATGCTGGTCTCTGGCCCTGGTGGGGAGAGATGCCATACTGCTTAGTGGCCAGTGGGTAGGAGGACACCTTCCCAGCCCCCGAGGAAAGTCCACCAGGCCTCCCTAGAACAAGGCCCCCCAGGAAGTAGGCTGTGATATAAGAGAAATGGGAAGGTCACACCTAATGATGAACTAACTTGTGTGGGGCCATCTCTGCCCTCTAAGCAAGCGAAGGCTTGGGAAAGGTGAATTCTCATGGGCAGCCCTTCGTCGTCCCCAACCCCTCCCTGCTCATATCACCTCCTGTCCCGCCTCCCCATGGTTGGAAAAGTCTGGCTGTGCAGTGTTGGAATATGGAGCTATTCCTAGGGGGACAGGGAAGTGAGGGGAGCTGAACTGGCCATGCTGAGCAAGACGTTTCACTACCCAAGCAATAATAGGGCTTTCATGGAGATGGCCAACCTTGGGTTCTGAAGCGATTTTCCACCCGCAACCCTCCTTCCTCCCGCCCTGAGTCGCCTTGCCTGAGAATCCTCCTTTGTTGGGCTGAGCCCTGGGGGGAGAGGGGCTGGGCTTTGTGGAGGGGGCCCCCAGGCCAGGCTGACTGGGCTCCCTGTTGTCTGGGTGGAGCTCATCTGGGCAGTGGAAGGGAACTAGGGCCAAGGCCAGGGCCAAGAGAACCAGCCCTTCCTTCCCAGAAAGCCCCAGGGCACAGGCCCTGCCTCTGCTTCTGGGTGCTGAGTTGCATTTTGGGGCTGGTGTTTCCCACGTTTCTCAGCGGGAGGGTCCTTGAGAGGACACAGGGACAAAATGGTGACTCTGTCCAGCACTCTTGGATAGAGAAGGCTACTCCAGAGCCACCTCTCATTACAGACCAATAGGCAGGCAGACACAGGGGCAAGGGTGGGGAGGATCCCAGGCCCTAACTTGGAAGGTCTGGGTCTCAGGAGCAGGACCTGGCAGGATAGGGAGGAGGCTGAGGCTGGGGCTGGGGCTTGGCCTTGGCCTGGCCGGGCAGGGTAATGAGAACCAGCTGGGAGAGAGCAAGAGGGGAGGGGGAGGGGGAGGAGGAGGAGGAGGAGGAGGAGGAGGAGGAGGAGGAGGAGGAGGAGGAGGAGGAGGTTTCTTTATCTCTCTGCTCCATGTTCTCAGGGCCCACGTTTTTTAATTTGTGTTGGATAAACAATATGGGATTGTGTACGCAAAGAAGCTCTAATTATCCCCCGAGGTTGTGTTTCCTTAGAGGAAATGAACTGGGCATGGCATTCACGGTGGATCGCAGAAATGCACCAGCCCAATAGCTTCCAGATTGCTGCTCAGGCGTGCCATGCTGGGAGCCCCTCCAGTGGGGCTGCTGTCTCCATACCCCCATCTGGGTCTGGAGCTTAGCCTGTGCCCTGCCTGACCTAGCCCTGGGAGGGCAGGGGAAGGGCTGCTTATTTTTCAGCCTGACTCCTTCCCTGTGCACTAAGGCACCCCTAGTCCACATCGACCTTACCTCCTCTAGTGCAGATGGTCAAGGGTCTGGGACATGGGCCTCTGAAACAAGGGATGGAGACAAAGGTGATCCCTGCTGCCTCTATCTCTTGTCACAATTCTTACTGAATTGTGTCACCGAGCAGTCCCCATGGGGAGCCTAGGTTTCCTTCCCTATCTCCCCATGAACTGTCATCCACCAAACCACCACCACAGGGGGTAGTTTCCCACTGACGCTGCCTCTAGGGGCCGGCAGATGCAGGGAGAATAACCCTGGGAACCAGGTTTCTTTTGTGGGGGGCTGGCCTCATGAGAGCAGCTCCCCAGGGCTGCTTCAGCATGCTAAGACTTTGCACCCTGATCTTAGGCCTAGTCATCCTCCCATCTACCTCCAACCTCTTGACTCACGTCTGAGATAGACGGGGAGGCTGAGGACCAGGGAGGCAAAAGCCATGGACCCAAGGTCACATGCAGGTGGCAGGGCTGGGGTAAGAATGAGGACCTGGGGTGACCAACCATTTGAGTAGGGCTTGTGAGGGAAAATCCATGTAAGGGGATAAGAAATGTCTGAGTGGGCCGAGTAGACACAAGTGTTGACCCACAGATGAGTAAAATCTAATCAGTAACCCTCCACCCCCTGCAGTATATTCTTTTTTCTCATTGAGGAATCCAACGCATTCACAGAGACCCCGCTGAGGGCACAGTCAAGAGTGGAGGAATTAAGTTTTGCTGCTACTTGCTGTGTTCCCAGCCAGGAGCCAGCTCCTGCCTTCAAGGAACTGAACGGCTGGGAGTATGGGGAGTCCTACAAAGGTGAACAGTGGGGTGCTGTCATGACTTACGTGGGGATTCTTTGCCCTCCACGAAAGGCACAGGGAAACGCAGATCAAGCAGGCCCCAGGAGGCTTCTTTGGGGGACCTGCAGCGACAACTGGGCCGATCTGGCTCCCAGACAGCAGCCCCTGCTCAGACTCTGGGGATGGGCGAGGCAGTGGTGAGGGCGGAGGTGGGGAGGTGGCTGTCGGCCCTGGACCTGGACTGCTCCCACTCCAATGGAAGGTTCGCCCCCATGTCTCCCTTTTATCTTTTCATTACATACAAATTAGGAGTGCGATTAACTTTATTAAAAGCAAACAAAGCTGGTCAGAGAATGGGGCCTCCAGACAAAGCTGTGTGGGTTTGGGGAGGAGGAACCCTGGAGAGCTGGGGAGGGTTGTGGTTGCAGCAGTTAAAAGGGCAGGAGGTGGAGGGCTGGGGGAGGGGTCTTCCCTGCAGGATTCTCCATCCCCAGGGATCCCACCACTTTTATGGCCGTCTACAGCCTTCTGAAGTTATGCCAGCTCGGCCCAGCCTCCAGACAGAATTCCAGACTTTAAGAGCTGGAAGGAACTGTGGAGACCGTAGAGTCTACTGCTGCCCCCCACCCCCAGCTACAGATGGGGAAACTGAGGCCCGGAGAGGGGATGGAATTAGCTGGTGCCCCACTGCCTGTAAGTAGTTAGGGGTGGTGTGATGAGAATTGAAGCTTTCTGTTTGCTCAGGAAGGGACATCTACATCCTGCCTCAGCTCCTCACAGTGTCTAGAAGGTCTGACCTAAATCCCTCTTGCTGCAGATAAACTCAATTTGTTTTGTAGCCCTTCAGTGGAGCTACCAACACAGACTAACGTTTCATGGACTCCAAAGTGGCCATGTCCCGCTCCTTCAGCCTCCTCTTCTGTGGCTTTCATCATTCTGAGAGCTCAGGCCCCAACTGCTTTGGGGAGCCTTGATCAGCATGACGGCCACCACAGTCATGAAATCCCCAGGCATTCGGGTACCACTTCAAGTTCTTGGAAAGGATTTTCACAGGATATCACTGTTTCCACCTGGAAACTATGATCACTAGGCGAGACAGAATCCACTTGCTTCATTGTTTCATTAATTAATCAATCCAGAAAACATTTATTGAATGTTTACACGTGCCCAGCAGTGTGCTAAGTCCTGGGGATTCAGTGATAACAAGACAGATGTGGTCTCTGACTTCCTGGAGCTCATAGGGAAGAAACTGAGGTTCAGAGGGAACACAGCATGCCATTGATGCTACTGAAAACAGCAGCAAGATACAGATGAAGGAGGACGAATACACACCCCTACACACGCTTCTGCCCTGAGCCATTTTCCACAAACCTGGAAGCTATCCCAGGGCAGAGATGGCAGGGACCCTGCCCACTTCTCTTCTACTCTGTTGCCTGGGCAGCACTTCAGTGTCTCAAATGCGATCTTCAGTGGCCCCTGGTGCCTTCCAGGACTTCCAGAAATGCTATCGACATCATTGATTACTCACCACTCATCTTCAGACAGCTAAAAATAAAGTTGTGTTTTTTTTTTTTTTTTTTTTTTTTTTGCTAAAATCACCTCTTGGCTTTATATATCAAGGGCTCTCACAATGCAGAATTAGTTCCAGGAGGATTTTCAACTTCTCAAGGAAGAAGTTTTTAAGCACTTTAGAAGCACCTACCAGAAACCAACTATTGACTCTTTATAGAAATGGATCAAATATGCTTAGCCATCTCCTTCCCTCAACTGAAAAGTTAAGAAATGAGTGGAGGCTGAACCAGCCCTTACACACCCCAGAATGAACCTTGCTATTAGGCTAAACCATATGAAATAACCATTTTTGCAGGTCAGAAATGGTCAAATATTGGCAATTTCATACAGTTCAACCTGATCGTTTCCAACTGTTCTGAGTGAATCAGTAAAGTAGATCTTGCTGGATATGCCTCCCTGTTGCATCATAACAGCGGGCACTCTCAGCCCGGCTACTGGGCAATTTTGATTGTTGGTGAATCATTATAATAGGCCCCTGGTGGCTTCCTACTGGGCACTTTTTCTTGTTGGCGATATAAGAGTTCCTTGTGAAGCTGGATAATGATGAGAGCCAACATGTATGTGGCACTTCCCATGTGCCAGATCCTATTCTGAGTGCCTCACAAGTATTAACCCATGCAATCCTCGTAATTACCTTACGGGGTGCTATGATCACCCAATTTTGTAAGGTGGGAAACTAAGAGACAGGAATTAGGCAACTTGCCCAAAGCCTCACCACCAATGCACTGTTAAACTAGGATTCGAACCCTGGCTGGCTGGAATGCTACGCTGTGTCTGCACTTCTGACTTGCTCTTGTGTCTGAGTCTGGTGCCTTGTTCCTTCCTGGGCCAAGGGCTAAGGCCAGCTGATGTCTGCTCCCACCTGCCCCTGGATCCAATATGACGAGTGCTTGGACTAGTGACCTCAATGGGTCCTGTGGCTTCTGATAGTCTGTAGCTCTAGGATTCTTGACAAACAGAAGGAGTTGACTGGGAGTCCATCAGTACAGAGCCTTATTGGTGGAAGCATGGCCCAGAGGTGGCAAGTCCCTGGCACCTCGTCCAGCACCCATGGTATCATGCCACTGATGCCCCTGAAGTCTTGCCAGGGGCATTCTACTTCTGGCTCTGTTAAAAATGTTTGACTACTGCTTCATCCCTCTGGCCTCAGTCTCCTCATCTATAAAAAAGGAAAGAGTAAGTCTGGCTCACCTTTAGGGCGGCCTCTAGCTTTGTGGCTCTCTACCAGAAGGATGGAATTTTGGTGACCCTTTGTGTGGTGGGCAGCCCCTGCCTCTGGAGGGGGAGAACAAGGGGCCACGTAGAGCCAGCTGGCCAGGATGGGGTTGGGAAAAGAGCAGAGGAGGGTGGAGGGTAGCTGGCAGCAGACAGATTTGAGAGGTAATAGAAGGAAGAAAGGCATATAGGGAGGAGGCAGGAAGAAAGAAGAGAAGGAGGTGGGAGGGAGGGCGCAGGAGGCAGGGAAGGGAAAGAATAAACACATAATCAGGGTTACTGAGTTTCCTGTGCAGCTGGAGTCATCTTTTGCTCTTCATAAACTCAGCTGCGGCTTCACCACCCGCTCTGGATGGGTGGCTGCTGTTCCTAGTACAGCCTGCCTGAGACCTGAACGGGGCAGGAGGTGGGTGCCCATGCCTAGGAATCTGAGGCCCTTTACACTGAATGCCCACCTATAGGACAAGGCTGAGCTCAGCCGGCTTGGGAGCCATCCCTTCCCCCTGAGGCAACCTGGTGGGGAACGGAGAATAGGGCATTGGAGCGAGACAAGCTCCGGTTGCATTTACAACTCAATCACTTAAGGGCTGAGGGGCCCTGCCCTTGTTCCCCCCACACACCCATCCCTGTCTCTGAGCCTGCTTTCTCATCTGCTAATGGGGCTATTAACTCCTCAGACACATGCAGTCTTACCTACACCATGAAGGAGAAGACGGTTGTGGAGGTCTCCCAGCCCGTGCCTGACTGGGTGGCTGTTCAACAGCTGGGGTTCCTTATTGTCTCCTGAACCCCCTGCCACCTCTCTCCCCTGTCCAGGCTGATCTAAAGCCGGTAGCTGCCCTAGCCTTACCCACCCCGTCTCTGACTTTTATAAGGAGGAGGAGAGGATGGAGTCAGACAGACTCAACATGGCAATGGCTGTGGGGAAAATGTGGCAAGGGACCCCTGCCTTGTACCCAAGCCTTTGGGAACTCTTTTTCCCAAAGTGCCCCCTTCCAAAGCACAGGTCTTGGGGAAAGGAGTAGGCAGAGGGGAAGGGCAAATACCACTGTGTCTCCCAATATCATTCCTGTGAGGGCCCCTGAAGCCAGACTCTTAAAGGTGGGGTCCAGTCTTTAGAGGTTCCCGGATCTTATATGGAAAATTAGGCAGCTATGTGCGTTATTCTAAGGAGATGGTCCAAAGTGCTTATTGGGTTCTCAGTGGCTTCCAGAAAGTCAACATGAGCTACTAATTATTAAGTTCTCATTGTATGCCAGGGACCATCCCAAGCACGTTATAGCTCTTATCTGTACCGTTCAAGCAGCTCCAAGAAGGAGGTGGGGGACCTAGATTCAGAAACAGCCATGTGGCTGGTGATGGGTCAAGTCAGGATATGAACCCAGGCTGTCTTAACACAAAAGCCGATGCGTAACCACTACGCTCTACTGCCTGCGAAGAGCTAATTGAGGGGGCTCAGCTCGATGAACCATTCATTCATTTGTTCATTCATGTATTCATTTAACTTCCAATTTGCCCTGCTTTGTGTCAAGAACCGTGCCAGGTGTGGAAAGACCACACACATCCTTCTTGTATTCCTCCAAACTGCCCCAGATAGGTTTGAGGAGAAGTCATTTAGAATAAGGGTATCAGGCAAGACTGGCAAGGTGGTCAGAGCCTGAAGGATCTCATGTGGTCCAGGCCTGAAATTACCAACAGGTCAGGACGAGCCTTGTACCAGTGAGGGCCCTTCCACTCAACAGGACAAACCCCAATCTCAACATGAGAACACCCCTTGCCTTCCTGGAAGGAATTGAGGCAACGCCCCCATGGCGTTCCTTCAAGATTGAGAGCTCTTGACATTGATAGGCATTTTATGAAGCAGTAGTGCTTAAAAGTGTGAACTGGCTGGAATCAAATCCCTGCTCTGGCACTGACCAGCCATGTGACCTTGGGAAAATGGATTAACTTCCCTGAGCCTTAGTTTTGCCATCTGCAAAGTGGAACTGATGATGGTGCCCACCTGAGTGGCTGTCACGAGGATTAAATGAGCTGCTGCCTGCACAGTGCTTGGAAGAGTGCACTCAACAGATGCCTGCTGTGCTCTTTGCTCCTCGCCTCCAATCCTGGCCTCGTGTTGGGCCTCCCTCAAGAGGAAATCAACACTTCAGGATCTTGACTGAGGAAGGGTCAGAAGAGTCACCTAGGATGGGTCAGCGACCTAGCTTCTTCGACATGGCCCCAGAGTCATCATTCTAAACATAAACGACATTTTTGCCCACACCCTTGCCGTGGCTCCTGTTGTCTGCTGTATCAATTCCAGCTCCTTAGCAGAGCCTACGCATACCCACTCCCATCAGTTGGGCCATACCAGGTCTCTTCTTCTCTTTTACCACTTCCACTTTTGATGCTAAGGCGTTGGCCATATCAAACTTTGTTGTCAAAGCAAGGCCTCCTCTCTCCCATGATATTTGCTCATGATATTTCATTTATCTGGAATACTTTTCCCCAACTTCCCTGCAATAGTCCCTGAATGTTGATTGAATGGATGGGTCAAGTTCAAATGTCACTTCTTCTGTGAGGTAGCCCCGGGAAAGCACGTTGGTGCTAGCAGCATGCTTTTCCATCCCTGTCAGTATGTACAACCTTTTGTCTGGTCATGGTTTCCTTACTTGTCTTATCTCCCCACTAGTCTGGGTGCCTCGTGAGGCCAAGAACCTCAGCTGAAGCTTTTTGGAATCACCTACCGCACAGGCACTCACTCCCCTGGCTGCACCCCTGTTAAACTCACCATGTGTGGAGCTTCTATACAATGTCCATGTCCCAGACCCAGTTCAGGTCAATTAAAGTAGAGTCTAGGGCATGGAGCCCTTGCATGGACATTTTTAGAGTTCCCCACGTGATAAGCCTAATGTTCAGGGTAGAGAACTGCTGGAGCAAGTATTCTGTGACTGCCTCTCGGTCAAATGGCTCTGACTCCTCCTGGCCTGAGAGCTGGCCTCTGAGGGGACCAGCACCACCTCCAAGGGACCGCAGAAAGGGCCTCTGAGAAATCTGGGTCTCCAGCCAGCCCCAGAATAAAAAAGAACACACAGTTGGCCAGGCGTGGTAGTCCATGCCTGTAATCCCAGCACTTTGGGAGACTGAAGCAGGAGGATTGCTTGGGGCCTGGAGTTTGAGACCAGCCTGGGCAGAGAGACCTCCATCTCTACAAAAATTAAAAATAAAAAATTAATCAGGCATGGTGATGTGTGCCTGTAATCTCAGTTAGTCGGGAGGCTGAAGCAGGAGGATCACTTGAGCCCAGGAGTTCAAGGCTGCAGTGAGCTATGATTATGCCACTGCACGCCAGCCAGGATGACAGAGCAAGACTCTGCCTCTGAAAAAACAAAAACAAACAAACACAGAGAACGCCATGCTTTCTCCCTAGGACAGGAAGGATGAATGAAACCACCACACCACTGCGTGTCATAGCCTGTGTGCCTGTGTCCTTCGACTCAAGTGTGTCTAAGCCAGCCTGGCTCTTGACAAGTCCAGTTTGAGCCAGTCAGGCTGCCTTAACAGCAGGCACAGAGGGCCTGAGATGAGTGGGGAAGAATGGCCTGATCACACTGGCAGTGTCAGTTGGTGAGCCCTTGAGTCTGCCTGCCCTGCTCAGTGGGCATCACCTGGGCATCAGCATCTGTAGCCTGGTGCAGGGAAAGAGCCCTGAGCCAGGAACGATAACAAACATGCATTACTCTATGCCAGGCACCACAGCGAGCACTTACATAATACATTGTTCTACCTCATCCTCTCAACAAGCCTGTGAGGTAGAGATTATCATTCCCATTTAACAGATGAGGAAACTGAGACTCCTATGAGTTAAGTTCCTTGTTCGAGGTCACGTGCTTATTAAGTATTCTCAAGTGCCAAAGCCCAGGTTTCAATCCAAGCTTGACCACTTAGCAACCAGGCTAGAATAGAGCTGTGACTAAAAAGTGAAGTTCATAACCCCTTTGCTGTTGCTTAGTGTCTGTGTGACACTGGGCCAGTCCTGCCTCCCTCTTGCACCTCAGTTTCTCATTCTTGAGCAAGGGTGAGAGGTGGGGGGTTGTTAGTGGCTGGCTTGGATGGTTTCTGTTTTTTTTTTTTTTTTTTTTTTTAAGCTTCGGGGTGTATGGATCTCTGACAAGGCAAAAAAAAAAAAAAAAAAAAAAAATAAAAAAATTTAAAACAAAAACACAAA
>CAUYLG010054525.1:0-33932 GCA_963573385.1 Cacajao melanocephalus | reverse complement strand
AATAGCAAAGCCCTGGAACCAACCCAAATGCCCATCGATGATAGACTGGACAGGGAAAATGTGGCATATATACACCATGGAATACTATGCAGCCATAAAAAAGGATGAGTTCGTGTCCTTTGTAGGGACATGGATGAACCTAGAAACCATCATTCTCAGCAAACTGACACAAGAACAGAAAATCAAACACTGCATGTTCTCACTCATAGGCAGGTGTTGAGCAATGAGAACACATGGACACAACGAGGGGAGCATCACGCACTGGGGTCTGTCGGGGGGAACTATAGGAGGGACAGCGGTGGGTGGGGAGTTGGGGAGAGATAGCATGGGGAGAAATGCCAGATATAGGTGATGGGGAGGAAGGCAGCAAATCACACTACCATGTGTGTACCTATGCAACAATCTTGCATATTCTTCACATGTACCTCAAAACCTAAAATGCAATAAAAAAAGAGTCTCTAACTCTTTAATCCTCTAGTAGATCTTTTGTTACTTGCCACTGAACATAGGAAAAAGTTGACTCCTAGCAGTCACATGATATGAGAACTCAAGAGTTCTTTACACAATTTTGAACACTAAAGTAATATCATCTTATTAATATCCCTCACTGGTGACACTGAGGTTTATTTTAGACATATTCTAAGTTAATTAATATACATACACTTACTTAATGAGAACAATATCCTAGTTATACAGTTTTATTTCAAAATGGATGGCAACTTGTCAACACATCTAGTATATATAATATTCTCCTCAACAAAAAAACATTTTTTTCTATCAGGGAAGCATTGTTAACATGAGCTAGTTGTTGAGACATGCAAAAAGCCTCAGGAGATCAGGTTGGATGTTGTCATTGCATTTGTTGAAACAGAATCAACTTGTAAATATAATTACCCTCGGCTGTTCAAGTGATCACTTTTCATTTAAATTCCAGTCTGGTCCCTAGAACTTGAAAGTGAGATGAAGAGTCAGGAAGAGGGTTTGAACATTGAGAGGCCATAACAACAACAAAAAAAAGGTCTGGGGTTGGTTAGTACAGATCGCAGAAGGGTATAGAACATTTAAAATTAGCCTTCAGATCTATTAAGGGATATTGCTCAGAAAATGAGAGCCAGCTGCACTCCATCTTTTATGATGAAAACCCCAAATCAAGTGGGCTTATACTTTTGCATCTGGGAATCAGATTAGCCACAAAAAACTCTCTCCTGGGAGGTGGTTAAATACTGGAGTTGAATATTTAGATAAGGTTTGAGATCTCACTCTCTGGAGAGAGTGGCTTGAATTTAACTCTGGGTCTCCTTCTATTCTTAGTTAACTGCCAAATAACAGAGATACACAATATCCCTTATCATCCCCCGGCCGACACAGCATCACTGCACATTTCCTCCTTAGGGGCATCCATGGTCTGTAAGGGAGTAGCAGGGAGGCAAAGGAGGCCTAGGTGGCGGGTAGGCCCCTGAGCCCTCTCTCTGTCAGTCCTTAGGAAAATCTCTCCCTCTCTCAGGTAGGAGGGGAAGCAGCTCTTGGTGGATGCTCTGATGTCTGGAAATCATTAAACAAAAATCAGGCTCATTCTCATCTACAAGAGGGTCTTTTCCGTGTGGTCCTGCCTGAAGGCAGTGGAGAGGACTCACTGATTTCTCCAGGTTGGTTCTACGATTTTATCAACGCGAATAATTTGTAAGCTTTGGGTTATTTTCTTTTAGTAAATCTTTCCTAGTGCTGAGTAAACATCTTCCTTGGGAGGAAAAAGAAAGCATTCTGCTCTTATAAAGTGGTCATGTGCCGTACAAGCCTTTAAA
Source organism: Cacajao melanocephalus (assembly GCA_963573385.1). NCBI lineage: Eukaryota > Metazoa > Chordata > Mammalia > Primates > Pitheciidae > Cacajao > Cacajao melanocephalus. Next base: position 32,130 of record CAUYLG010054525.1, on the reverse strand, counting down.
AGCCTAAGGAGACTTGGCGGCTGGCTTCCAAGAGTGCCTCTTAAGACTTAAGTGCATGACATAGCTAACTGGCGCCATCTGGAGGGCAAGTGGAGTCTAAACAACGCAAGTTTAAAAAGCATGGTTTGACAATGGCGTACATGCAAAACTTTAGAATATTTTATTTTATTTTTATTTTAAAATTTTAAGACAGAGCCTTGCTCTCTCACCCAGCCTGGAGTGCAGTGGCACGATCTCTGCTCACTGCAACCTCCGCCTCCTGGGTTCAAGCGATTCTTGTGCCCTAGGCTTCCTGAGCAGCTGGGACTATAGGAATGCACCACCACACCCGCTAATTTAGAACATTTTTAAAAATGAAATTTCCTGCTTCTCTCTTCTCTTCTCAGAATCCATCCAGTCTGATCACAAGGGGGCTGGGGCCTCATGTTCCTGTAGAACCTTAACTTCAGATCTGACATCATATCCAATGGAGGGTATGAGTCAGTTGTGGAGCTGTACTATACATGAGACACTCTATTATCAAATGCCATGATTTGGCATGCCATGTTAATCATATTTGAAATTAATCTCAGAATTACATTGTGTCTCAAAGTGTCATACACTGATCATCTTCATCAGAATCAGCTGGGGTAATTTTTAAAACTGCAAGTTTATAGAATTAAGTTCAGGCCCTCTGAATCTGAATGTTTTTCATAGTACGTGAGATCAATTAATTAAATAAAGGTAAAGTTTGTTTTTTATTTTATCAAACATATATATAGTGGTTACTATAGGTCAGGTGCTATTCTTAGCACTTTATAAATATTAAAGGATTGATGCATTTATTTGGTTTTCTCAACAACCGTAGAACCCTAGGTGTGTTACGTTTTCTTTTGTTTTTTGAGACAAGTTCTTGCTCTGTCATCCAGGCTGGAGTGCAGTGGCATGATCACAGATCGCTGCAGCCTTGATCTCCCAGGCTCAAGTGATCCTCCCACTACAGCCTCCTGAGTAGCTAGGACTACAGGCATGTGCCACCATACTCGGCTAATTTTTTAAAAAAATTTTTTGTAGAGACAGTAGTCTCACTATGTCGCCCAGGTTGGTCTTGAACTCCTGGGTTCAAGTGATCCTCCCAGCTTATTCTCCCAAAGCATTGGGATTACAGGCATGAGCCACTGTGCCTGGCTATTATCTATTCTTGACTTGATGAGGAAGCCAAGGTGAAGGAAGGTTAAGGAACCTGCCCAAGGTCACACAGCTAGTCAGCAGGGGGCAGGTCCAGGCAGTTTGGCTCTAGAATCTGGGCTCCTAATACCATCCCATGCTGCTTCTCCTATGTTAAAGAATAGGAAATGTACTTAATTAGAATTTTAAGAAATACTTCTATTTTGGTCTTCATTTATTAATACTTTTTTCTGTTTGTACCTAAAAATAGAAAATATAACTACAATCTGGTAATGAAAAACTTCTGTGACATGTTGGTGAATTTTACCAAAAATATAAGGATGAAATTATATCAATTCTACAAAAACTCTTTCAGAAAATTAAAGAGGACAGAATTTTTCCCAATTCATTCTATGAGGTTCACATTATTCGAATACCAAACTTAGACAAACACATTTCAAGAAAAGAAAACTGCAGCCAGTTTCTCTCAATATCAGAGATGTAAACATTCTAAAAGAAATAAATCAATGTAAGTGACCATATTAATAAACTAAAAAAGAAAAATCATATGTTCATCTTAATAGACATTGAAAAAGCATTATACAGAATCTAACTTCTATTTCTGATAAAAATACAGCAAACTAGGAATTGCAGGAAACTTCTTCAACTGAATAAAGGGTATCTTTGAAAAATCTACAGCTAACTTTGCACTTAATGATAAAAGACCACAAGCTTTCCTCCTAAGTTCGGGAACAAGACAAGGGCATCTGTTTACGCTGATTCTTTTCAATATCATATTAGGGATTCTAGCCAGCTCAGTAAGTCAACAAAAGAAATAAATGCATCTAGATCGAAAAGGAAGAAGCAAAACTGTCTTTAAATCAACAACATAGATACTAGAACTAATGAGACTGGCAATATTGCAAGATACAGATCAACATGCAAAAATCAATTGTATTTCTTATACTAGCAAATAATAATTAGACATTTAAGAATAATACTATTTAGAAGAGTGTGCCAAAAAATACTTAGGGAAAAATCTGACAAATGGCATGCAACATGTGGACAACTGAACATTAGAAAGCATTGCTAAAAGATATTATAGAATACCCAAATAAATGAAGACTTAATGACGGAAGACTCAATATAATGAGGCTATCAAATGTCATCCTCCCCAGACTGAGCCATTGATTCAATGCAATCCCAATCAAAATCCCCAAATTATTTTTTGGAGGCACTGATGGACTGATTCCAAAATTTATTTGGAAATGTAAAGGATGTAAAATAGCTAAAACAACTTTTAAAAAGGAGAACAAAGCTAGAGGGTTAGCATTACCTTATTTTTAGATACATAATAAAGCTACAGTAAGCAAGACAACGCAGTATTGGCATAAAGACAGAAAAACATATCATCAGAACAGCGTAGATAGTCCAGAAATAGACACACGCATATACAGATAATCGATTTTCAACAACGGCATTAAGACAATTCAGTGGAGAAAGGATAGTCTTTTAAGCAAGTGGTGTTGGAATAATTAAATATGCAAAAAAAGAAGAGAGGGAAGGAAGTTAAAAAAACAACAACTGGTGAAGGAGGGCAAAAACCACATAAACGCCAATCCTTGCACCCACATAAAAAATATATATGGGTGGTTCCTTGCATCCATATAAAAATTAATTCTTAATGGATCACAGACCTAAATATAAAACCTAAAATTAAAAAAATTCTACAATAAAATAAAAATCTTTGTGACTTTGGATTAGGCAATGATTTATAAGAACAGCAAAAGCACAATCTATAAAAGAAGCAATTTGATAAGTTAGACTTTATCAAAATTCAAAACTTCTGCTCTTTGAAAGACACTGTTAAGGTAATGAGGCCAGACGTGGTGGCTCATGCCTGTAGTCCCAGCACTTTGGGAGGCTTATGTGGGCAGATTGCTTGAGGTCAGGAGTTCAAGACCAGCCTGGCCAACATGGTAAAACCATGTCTCTACTAAAAGAAAAGATAAAAAATTAGCTGGGCATCATGGTGCGTGCTGTAATCCCAGTTACTCAGGAGGCTGAGGCAAGAGAATTGCTTGGACCTGGGAGGTAAAAGTTGCAGTGAGCTGAGATTGCACCACTGCACTCCAGCCTTGGAGACAAAGTGATTCTGTCTCAAATAAATAAGGTAATGAAAAGACAGAAACAGACTTGTCACTAGTTTGCAAATTATATATCTGTAAATCATTTATCTGATAAAGAACTTGCATCCAGAATACATAAGAACTCTCAAAACTTAATAATAGGAAAACAAACACCCCAGTAAAAAATAGGCAAAAGATTTGGATAAAATATTTCATTAAAGAAGATAAAAGGACTGCAAATAAGCACACGAGAAAATGCTCATCATCATAGTCTTTGGGGAAATACAAATCAAAATGAGATTCTTCTACATATCTTAGAATGGCTAACAGTTAAAAGACTGACCGGGCAGGGCGCAGTGGCTCACACTTGTAATCTTAGTACTTTGGGAGGCTTAGGAAGGAGGATTGCTGGAGTCTAAGAGTTCGAGACCAGTCTGGGCAACAGAGTGAGGGCCCATCTCTACAAAAAAAAACTTTTTTTGTTTAATTAGCCAGGAACAGTGGTGCCTGCCTATAGTCCCAGCTACTTGGGAAGCTGAGGTGGGAGGATCATTTGAACCTGGAAGGTTGAGGCTGCAGTGAGCTATGATTGTGCCACTGCACTCCAGCCTGGGTGACAGAGTGAGACCCCATCTCAAAAAAAACCCCAAAACAGAACAATTTCCTCCCTTTGTCCCTTTTCCCCTCCCTTCTTCCTTTCTTCTTTTTAATAGAGATGGGGGTTTCACTATGTTGCCCAGGGCTAGTCTTGAACTCTTGAACTCAAGCAATCCCCATGCCTCAGCCTCCCAAAGTGTGGGTATTACAGGTGTGAGCTACCATATCCAGCCCTGACAATTTCTTAAAAACTTAAACATATACCTACCATATGATCTAGCCATTTCAGTTCTATTTACCCAAGAGAAAATATAAGTCCATATAAACACTTATACACAAACGTTCATATAAGCTGTATTAATTTTCTATCACTATAAACAAATTATCACAAAGTTAGCTTACATGGTTGTTGACAGAATTCAATTTCCTGAGTTCGTAGGACCAAGGTCTCTATTTCCTTGTTGACTGTCAGCCAATGGCTCCTCTCAGCTCCTGCAGTTGCCAGCAATTCCTGTCAGGTGGCCTTCCCACATGACAGCTTACTTCATCAAAGCTAACAGGAGAATCCCTCTCTAGTTTGCTTAAGATGGAGTCTAATACAACATAATGTAATGACAGCAGTGCCATTGCATCACCTTTGCTATGTTCTATTGACCAGAAGACACAGTTTCTATTTACACTCAAGGATTATACAAGGGTTTGACTCATTGTCGATCACCTTAGAATGGATTTGCCATAGTAACTTTTATATTTGTAATAGTCTCAAACTGGAAATAACACAAATGTCCACCAACAGGTGAATGTATAAACCAATTGTCGTATATCCATACAGTGGAATACTGCTCAGCAATAAAAATGAAATGATATATACGAAAGATAAAGAAATCTCAAAAGAATTATGCTGAGTGAAATCAGCCACACAAAACAAGCATTTACAGCATAATTTCTTTTGTATAAAACTAGAAATTGCACACTAATTTGCAGTGACAGAAAGCAGACCAGTGATTGATTGGGGATGAAAAGTAAGGGCAGAAAATAGGAGCAGGAGAGACGTATCATCATGAAGCAGGGGAAACTTTTGGGGTGGTGGATATGTTCCCAATATTGATAGCAGCAGGATTACATGGACGAATCACATACAAAAGCTTACATTGTATACTTTAAATAGTTCAACTTCTTCTCTGTCAATCATTGCTCAACAAAGCTGTTTTTAAAAACCTAGTGCCAGCTGGGCACAGTGGCTCATGCCTGTAATCCCAGCACTTTGGGAGGACGAGGCAGGCGGATCACGAGGTCAAGAGATCGAGACCATCCTGGCCAACATGGTGAAACCCCATCTCTACTAAAAATACAAAATAATTAGTTGGGTGTGGTGGCACGTGCCTGTGGTTCCAGCTACTTGGGAGGCTGAGCGGAAGAATCACTTGAACCCAGGAGGCAGAGGTTGCAGTGAGCCGAGATTGTGCCACCACTGCACTCCAGCCTGGGCGACAGAGCAAGATTCTGTCTCAAAAACAAAATAAAACAACAACAACAAAAAAAACCTAGTGCCTTCTTCCAGAATTAACTCTCTCAAGGTACTTATGCTTGTTATTAAAGGTTCCTTTTTTGTTACTTTTGAATTCACTTATGTGATAAACATTTCCAAGTTTATTTTTTAACAGTAGACTCTAACACAGTGAAACAGGAGCGTATGTTTGAGGCACTGTGGCAGCTGCTGGAATGTAGTCCTAGATTATCGAATATTGTTAGGGAGTCTGACTGGGTGGCTTCTGCTTTGATGGTTTAATGGGAGAGGCAAATGGGCAAACAGACAATTTCAATAAAACTGCAGACACATACACATACTCTATGGTGCCCACAGAGTGAGAGCCAGAGAGAGACCCCGCCTGGGTGGGGTATGTGGAGTGCAGAGAAAACTCTGGAAATGATGCCTGAGTTGAGTTTTAGGGGCTGAATAGGCATTAGCCAAGGGAAGAGGGGGAAAAGGAATCCTAGGTAGAGAAAATGGCACAAGCAAAGGCAGGGAAGCAGGACAATGCTGTTGTGTGTGGGGGCAGTACAAGTTCGGAAATATTAGGCACCATGCTGTGGTCTGAATGTTTGTGTCCCCCCAAATTCACAGTTTGACATCCTAACCCCCAAGGGAATGGTATCTGGAGGTATGGCCTTTGGGAAATTATTTGGTCATGGGAGTGAAGCCCTTATTAATAGGATCTGTGAGGTCTAAGAGAGACCACTCACCCCTTCTGCCCTGTGAAGTTATAGTGAAAAGATGGCCATCTATGGACCAGGAAGTAGCCTCTCACCAGATACCGAATCTACTGGCACCTTGATCTTGGATCTCCAAGTTTCCAGAACTGTGAGAAATACATTTCTACTGTTTGTAAACTATCTAATTTATGATACTTTTTTGTAGCAGCCCAAATGGACTAAGACATACAAGGCGGGGAGTTGTAGAAAGAGTGGGTGAGGGCTGACTCATGAAGGGTGTTATGATTTGGACATTATCTATTAGGCAGAGATTCTTTGAAGGATTTTAGGAAGGTGAGTGATGTCATCAAACAAAAGTATAATATCATCTATCAATTAAAAGGGCTTCATAATACAGAGTGATGGCAAGGACAGGGAGGAGAACAGGGACTGAACATATATAAAAGGAAATACTGCAAGTCCTAGTGATTAACTGGCCATAGTGAAAGAGAGAAGTCTACAATGCCCCCGCAGTTTTTAATCTTGAGATTGTTCCATTAATTGAAAGCAGGAACAAGAGGCAGAGGGAGGTCTTATAGGGGTGGGAAGAGGAGGAGAAAATGAGCTTAAGTTGGGGCATGTTGCATTTCAGATGCATGGGAGACCTGGAAGTGAAGATGTCTTTTAAAACAGGTGGAAAAAAGTCAGAGAATGAGAACAAGAGTGGGTGGTAAAACTCTGATAGTGGCAAGACTGTCCAAGAAAAGTGTATGAAAAAGAGCATTAGGCTGGATCCCAAAAGAACCTTTCACCAAGGGCTAGGGGTAGAAAGGAGGTCCCCGTTGGAGATCTAGAGTGAAAGGCCAGCGATATTGTGAAGGTCACTAAATAAATCCCTGTTCTACTGACCAATGTCTTTACTCCAAAAACTTCTGGTCTTCCCATCTCCCCTCAGCACCCTTCTTCCATCCTCAGGTCTCATGGCTGCAAGAAAAGAAAGCAACAGGTGTAACGTCCTTGTCTTGAAAGAAAGAGATCAGATTGAATAGAAAATAGAATATGTGGCAGCTGATATCAAGGAAATATTTTTGGCTGACTCTCATGGTCCTTTTGGGTTTAATTTCTTGGTGACTGCTGTTTATCTGTTGATAGCCTATGTATTTGTCCTCCTAGAATGACAGAAGGTCAGAGGCCTGGCTTCTGTTGGTGGGATCATCGGCAAAATGCATCTTTCAACTATATCCTATAGTTTTACTGAGGCATGGGGTGGGCCTTTCAGAACAGTTCTTATCCTTGGGTGTGAAAAGAACTCTCCTCATTGTTATCAAGTCAGGTGGGGGTTGTGAGTTGGCTTATGGCTATACTTTGGCACTGCAAAAGGAGGGGGAAATCTGAGCTAGCTGTCAGAATGTTGTGGTTCTGCTTACAGGGGGATAGCAAAAGTTAGGCATTATAGTCAGTTGGGGCCCCACTGTCTGAACTACCAGAGTTAGGCTTGGAAATATTTAGCTAGCCAGGAAAGTGCCAAGGGACTAGATACATGTAGTAGAGCTTTCTTTTTTCTGTGGGAACTAAAATCAGTTTCCCTAGAAATGAGAGAGAGACCTATTTAACAACTACACCCAAGGTCAGACATACAGATGTGTGTGGCATTTTTGAGGAGATGTATGCGTGTAGGTATGTAGGCCTCAAAATAGGTCTCTTCGAAGCCATGGCAATAAACATTTCAAAATAAGAAGATGATCAATAATATCAAACATGAGTTTTGGCAATAAGAAAATCACTGGTGATCCCAGCAAATTTTAGTGGAGTAGAACGAGTGGAAGATAGATTTCATTGTGCAGTAGATACAAATGTGAAATGAATGAAACAAATAAAGAGTGAGAATGATAGGCTACTATCAAGAAATCTGACTGAGAAACATGAATGAATAATGGTGAGGTAAGCAGAGATGGAGGGCCAAAGGCAGAGACATATTTTAGAATAGGAGACACTCAAGCATATGTACAGGTTGAGACAACATGGCAAAAAGAGACAGAGAAAATAAAGTTAGAATATGAGGAGACAGAAGGTCAAGGTTGAAGAGAATATGGGATGTACTCTGAGATAAAACAGAAGAGGAGCATTCGTAGTGACATCTTATTCCTTGAATTTGGAGAAAACAAGACAAGAAACCAGGCAGATGTAGGTCCATGTATAGATCCCTCCACTCGGGTTCATGTCCAGCCTCTGAAGCTCTTAACTGCTCCCCTCCTATCCCAGCCTCTTTCCAACCCATTTCCTGCCTGCAAGACACTGTGGGAGTGTAACCCCACTGATCAGCATATAACAATGAACACCCCTAACTTGGGTAACTTAGTTCTAAAGAAGCAGCACTGAAAAAAGCCAAAGCAACATCTTTACTGATTTGTACTTATATTTCAAATTTGTACTTGCGGTGAGAGGATGAGAACAACTTGAAAAAAATGGCATCCAAGTTCTGAGTCTTCCAAAATTGCTCGACAACACTGGGCTGTGGTGGAGGCTGTTTATTTTTTAAATCTGATAATGTGCTGCTTAATCTTCTAAAGTATTTGTATTGAGAGTGTTGGTCCAGGAGATTAGATCTTCCACTTCCTCTTCTCTGGGCTCGTCTGTGTCATTTTCATATAGTGAAGCATATAATGAATAGTCACTCTTCCACTCCTCCTCCTCCATTTCATAAAGGTCTGTGATGCTATTTATTGCAGTTGGTGACTCAGGAAAAATTTCATCTGTGGTGGGAATTATGAAAAATAGAAATTTAATCGACATAACAGGGAAAACAATGGAAAGAGAAGTTCCTGCCTTTGTAGGATAATGCCAAAGACCATCTGAGTGAATGCGAGCAAGCTTTTTTAAACTTTCTAAACTTCATGTTTTATAAGTAACTTTATTTGTCATAAATCATTCTTTCCATCTTGCTCAATCTTTTTATGCCTTGTTAGTCCACTCTTTAACATGTATTTACTGAGTCCCTGCTAAGGGCCAGTTGATGTGCAAGGGAAAGCTGCTTTGGGAGCACAGGGAGGGAATCACTACGGCTAAGTGAAAACAGACTCAGACTTTGAAACATGAGGAGCAGTTTACTAGACAGAGAAGGCAGGTCAGAAAACATTAGGTAGAAGAAACAGCACACATCATGTAAGCACAAAGGTATGAGAGGACTTGACAGGGTTAGGGGTGATTAGAGTGGATGCCCCCATACTTCCACTGTGCCAGATGTGATGCTAAGCAATTGACAGGTGTAATATTATTTAACTCAGACACAACCCTCATGATGGGCAGGTATCATTATTATTATTTTACAGCTGAGGAAATGGAGGCTGAGCAACCTATAGTAACTTGACCAAAGATAGCCAGCTAGTTACAAGACTCGTCCTAGATGTGTCTATCCAAAAACACATGTTATGGTATACAGAAAGTTTTGTTGAGCTGGAAGGGAGGCTGAGGCCAGATGAGGAAAGCTTCATATGTCATGCAAAGGGCTTTCAACTTTATCTTATAGGCCATGTAAACAGGAAAATAAACTGATTATACGTTTCAAAAGAAGAATATAGATATAATGTCTATGTTTCTAGATCTATATTTCCACACAGCATGGGGATCTTGCTTTCTGGGGATGAACTCTAGCTGGTACTATTTGTGTTCTGTTAACTCTAAAACATCACTGCATTCTCTTCCCTTTTTCCTAGTTGCCTCTGGGTTCACTGCCGATTATGGGTTGCAGGATAAATTCTGTTTGCCTTATATGTTTATTTCCCTCACTTACATATGAAATGAACCCTGTAATATTTGTTGTCTCCTTACATTATAGACATGGGCTACAAGTGACTTGTTTTTCTTCTGTCTTTGGTTTATAGAAAGATACATAGAGAGGCCAGGCATGGTGTCTTACACCTGTAATCCCAGCATTTTGGGAGGCCAAGGCAGGTGGATCATTTGAGGTCACGGATTCGAGACCAGCCTGGCCAACATGGTGAACCCCTGTCTCTACTAAAAATACAAAAATTAGCCAGGTGTGGTGGCAGGAGCCTGTAATCTCAGCTGCTTTGGAGGCTGAGGCAGGAGAATTGCTTGAATACAGGAGGCGTTGCAGTGAGCTGAGATCAAGCCACGGCACTCCAGCCGGGGTGACAGAGTGAGACTCCATCTCAAAACGAAACAAAAAAAAGAGAGAAAGATACACAGAGAGATTTGAGTTTACACAGTCGCCATTATACTATGGGTATCCTGAAGCCTCCAGTGATTTGTACTTTTTATATTTTTGATACTAATATTTAGTTGTCATTAATTTAAGACTAAATTTTGTCTGCGCCTTCACAAAAGCATCTACTTTATTTTCCATGAACGTATTACTGATGGACTAACTCCAGCTCTTTCTAACCATGTTTGGGCCTTTCTGACTCCACATGCTTTTGATTATAAGAAATATAAAGCCAAGTCAACCCAGTTTAAACAGTAAGAGAATGTTTTATCTCACATAAGAGAAAAACCAGAGTGGTGGGCTGGACTGACTGTTGCAGTGACTCCACAATGTCACGAAGGACATAGTCCTTTTCACTACTGGCTTTACTGTCTGAGGTGTTGTCTTCATCTTCAGGTGCACAGCAAGAGAGCTATGGCCATTCTAGTAACCACACCAGACACAGCAAAATCCAGAGGAAAAAGTGGTCTTCTCACCAAACCTGACAAAAACAAGCAATGGGGAAAGGGTTCCCTATTTAATAAATAAATATAAAATAGCCAGTTGGGAAAACTGGCTAGCTGTATGCAGAAAGCTAAAACTGGATCCCTTCCTTACACCTTATACGAAAATTAACTCCAGATAGATTAAAGATTTAAACATAAGACCTAACACGATAAAAACCCTAGAAGAAAACCGAGGCAATACCATTCAGGACATAGGCATGGGCAAGGACTTCATGACTAAAACACCAAAAGCAATGGCAACAAAAGCCAAAATAGACAAATGGGATCTAATTAAACTTAAGAGTTTCTGCACAGCAAAAGAACCTATCATTAGAGTGAACCAGTAACCAACAGAATGGGAAAAATTTTTGCAATCTACCCACTGACAAAGGGCTAATATCCGGAATCTATGGAGAACTTAAACAAATTTACAAGAAAAAACCAACAACCTCATAAAAAGTAGGCAAAGGATATGAACAGACACTTTTCAAAAGAAGACATTTATGCAGCCAACAAACATGACGAAAAGTTCATCATCACTGGTCATTAGAGAAATGCAAATCAAAACCACATTGAGATACCGTCTCACACCAGTTAGAATGGTGATAATTAAAAAATCAGGAGACAACAGATGCTGGAGAGGATGTGGAGAAATAGGAATGCTTTTACACTTTGGGTGAGAGTATAAATTAATTCAACCATTGTGGAAGACAGTGTGGCGAATCCTTAAGGATCCAGAAATAGAAATTCCATTTGACCCAGCAATCCCATTACTGGGTATACACCCAAAGGATTAGAAATCATTCTATTATAAAGACAAATGCACATGTATGTTTATTGCGGCACTGTTCACAATAGCAAAGACTTAGAACCAACCCAAAAGCCCATCAATGATAGACTGGACAAAGAAAATGTGGCATATATACACCATGGAATACTATGCAGCCATAAAAAAGGATGAGTTCATGTCCTTTGCAGGGACACGGATGACACTGGAAACCATCATTCTCAGCAAACTGACACAAGAACAGAAAACCAAACACTGCATGTTCTTACTCATAAGTGGGTGTTGAACAATGAGAACACACAGACACAGGGAGGGGAACATCACACACTGGGGCCTGGGGGTTGGGGGGCTAGGGAAGGGGTAGCATTAGGAGAAATACCTAGTGTAGATGATGGGGTGTTGGATGCAGCAAACCACCACCATGGCACATGTATACCTATGTAATAAACCTGCACGATCTGCACATGTGCCCCAGAACTTAAAGTATAATAAATTTACAAAGAAATAAATTTTGAAAAATAATAATAATAATAATCGAAATTAGAAATTGGAAGTCTGTTGTTCATTTACTTTGCCAGTATAGGTTCACAACCCTTCAATGGAAAGCCCTGGGGCCAGATGCATTTGGAAATTCAGATGTTTTTCGTTTTAGAAAAGTGATATGGTACACTGTAATATATACATTTTTTATACAATGGCCACGGTGGAGTCTAGAACAGCTTCACAGAATGAAACATATTAAGATTTTCCAGCAAAATATATGAATATTCACACTAAGTGTGATAAATCAATATATATATATATAACCTCATGTTAGTTCAGGTCAGATTTTGTACCCAAAGACATATTGGTGCCAAACTTATGAAAAACTCTCAGTTTGCTTAGGATTTTAGATTTCAGAATTGAAGGTGAGATATTGTAAACCTTTATAGCCATGCACTTTTTTTCTTAGCTAAACTAAAGTCTTTTGAAGTGAATTAAAATCCATGTCAAACTGATGCAGAAAAATAGGATTTAGCTTAAATGTCATTCCTAATAATTTGTAACATGACTTAGAACTTCTCCCGAATTCATTTTGATTGGTAAATGTGTCTAATGTTTGATAGCAACATTTCCTTTGGGGGTGTGTAGTGTGTAGACACACGCTGGTTGGTTGGTTTGTTTTTCATGTGGGCTTTTTTTCCAGCGACATACTTTGTTTTCGCCTCTGTTGAAATCGTGTGCATGCTTGTGCATGACAATATCTAGTTCACACGCTCCTTCCAGCTTACAGTCTGTCAAGCTCCTTCTTGGCAAGCTCCCTCCTGGGCTGATATTTTGGCAAATATCTGATATGCTGCAGCTCTCAAAATCCATTTCTTATCTGGTAAAGCAGTTAGAGTGACCACGGGTTGTCTGCTCTCTCCTCTGTCCACCCCTGAACAGCCTTTTTGGAAGTTTTCTGTGACAGGGAGTTTGAGGAGCATTGTGCTAAGAGATGGCTTTCCTCTTAGCTTCTCTCAAATGCTACTTCAAAATTAATTTGAATGTACTTTCTCTCAATTGTTTTCCACCAAAAGACTTTTTTCCCAATCAAGCTTTATCCATGCATTTATCATTGCCAGATAAGATGAATGGCAAAAGTACCACCAGAGGAAGATTAAAACTCAATGTTTTAATACTTTTAGACTCATATTCTATTTTTCTTCATGGGAACTTTAATAAAGACTATCAATGACGGCCAGCAGTAAAATTCCAGGATGGTTCTAATTCTAGATTTTCTACTTAATAGATGACCTTGAACAAACTACATGGCTGCATTGTGTCTCGTGTATCTCATCATGAGGATTAAATTACTTAATACTTATACTCAGAGCCTGCATGTAGTAAGCACTCAATAAATGTTTACTATTATTAAAATATATCTGAAACACCTAGAAAGTTATATTCTGTACATAAAGCAAAAGAAAGAAAAATATGTAAAATATACTAATAAAAAGCACATCTCAAAACGTGACTTTTGAAAAGTAACTTTCTGCCTCCATTTTGTCTATATTTCAATACTGAGGGAAGTTGTAAATTACTTCTCTGTACATATACCCAATTGCTTAGCAATTTCTTTTTTTTCCTGAATCTAAAGTAGTTCAAAAGGTGATTTTCTCTCTTCCTTGCCTGAAATGGCCTTCTTTCTTGTAGTTTCAAGGGTAATTTTGATTTACCCTTTTAGACTAAAGGTCACATTTCCTCCAAGAAGCCTTTACAGACTTTTCTGTCCCACCTTAAGTACCCTGTGTATATCTCTTACACTGTCATTCTATATTGTTTAATAATTCTATTTCTGTCTCCTCTAACAGCTTCTTGAGGGCAAGGAAAATCTTACTCAGGTTTGTTTTTCTCGGGATTCTTGGAGTGATTGGCACAGGTGAGGGGCTGAGGATACAAGGAAAAGTAAATCGAGGAGCTGCTTGACTGAATGATTCAGCGAATGAAGTAGACCAAAGTTATGCCAAAGCAAAATATCAACAATCTCTTATCAAATTGGTTTCATCTTATGTCGTTGCGTATTTGACTTGTAAAATATATTGCATGCAAAAATCTTGGAATAAAGAGTATTTAGAACTCATGTTATTGTGTTGGATAATCTGTGAATTAATCCCTACTATTTTTACTTGGCCCATCTTTATCTCCCATTGGAATTTTCCATTTCACAAGTAACAGCACATCACAAAATGAAACAAATTAGAAAATAATTTTCCCTGATGCTTCCACAGGTAAAGTGATCTTATTGGGAAACATCACGGCAAATAAAAATTTTAGGCAAGACTTTGAAAACTTCATTAAGAGATTCTAAGAAGCCAGAATCACAGATGCATGACATCTCCCTATTTGACTCACTAATGATGTAATATTCCCTTCCCTTAATCTGAAATATATTTTCTCTTTCGCAGAATTAATATTTTTTCAAGATTTTTTTCCCTGACTACAAATGTTATATATGTTCACACAGAAACGTTGAAAATGTAAATAGGTTCAATAAAGAAAATTAAAACTCAGAATTCCACAATCCAAATATAATCACTTAAAAATTGTATTGTCTAATACAGTAGCCACTAGGTATTTATCTTTCCAATTTTTAAATAAATCTCTAACAAGCACTGTTTTATAGCCTAGTTTTCATTCACTATAACATGTAAAATTTCCATGTCATTAAGTATTTTCTTTAGTATCGTCTTTTTTCCCCAGCTTTATTGAGGTATAATATTAGCCAACATGTACAAAATTTCATATACAAAATGAATAAGTTCTGGGGTTCTAATGTACAGCATACTGAGTATAGTTAATAATACTGTATTGTTTACTTGAAATTTGCTACGAATAGATGTTAAGTATGCCCACACACACACACACACACACGATATGTATGGTGATGGGCATGTTAATTAACTTGATCGTTATAATCATTTCATAACGTGTATGAGTATCACAAATTGTACACTTTGAATATATAGAATATTTGTCCACATCATCTGAATAACCACATACCCATGAACGAATATATCATATTTACACTTTCTGTTGTTTCTAATTTTCTATTATAAACATGAAAGAGTACATACTAACTTTTTAATATGGCTTACCTTGGGGCAGGGAGCAACAGATATTTGTGGAAAGAGAGGGCAGGAAACAAGGCTGTCAAAAAAGAAAGGGGAAAAAAAATATATATATATATATACCGTTACCTATGATCCAACGACCCATGACATGATCTTTCTAAAATGTTTCTCAATGACAACATGTACATACATCCTTCCATCCAGTGATTCACCTTATGAGTGGGTCCTAAGGAAACTGAATGGTTGGCCAAGTGTACACACACCAGGACCAGGACACTCATGGCAGAACTGTTTGAAACAGTGTTCTTGAACCAGCCAATATCCACTCAACAATTTTGTCAAGGCCGCAAGTAATTTCCATGTTACGAAATCCAATTCTGATCTTTCACCCTCTTCGTACACACTGTGAACGTCGATCACATCACTTCCTGACATTCTCTTTGCTGGCTTCTTGTGCTCAATGCTCTCTTAGTTTTTTTCTTACCCCATTTGCTTCTCTGCCCTTTTACCGATTCTGTTTCATCAGCACAACCTAGAAACATCAGAGTGCCTCAGGGTACAGTCCCTGCACCAAGTCTTCCCTCACGTTATCTCCCAATGAGCTCATCTACCATCTTCCAGTTTCATAACTTTAAATACGTACAGTGCTGCCTCCAGCCCCGATCCCTCTAGCCATGATCTGTCTCCTAAGCTCCAGCCTCAGATTTCCAACTCTCTGCTTGCCATCTCCACTTTGGTGTCTAATAGACAGCGCAAATCCGGCAAAGCTCAAACTGAACGAACTCTTCCTGCCCCTGCTGGCCTTGCCCACACGAACCAGCCATAAACCTGCTCATCCACGTTCATCGTCATGCCAAAAAAAGGTAACTATATATTCTAAGTTCTCTAACCAAAAACCCGTAGCTATTCTTGACTTCCCTTTTTCTTTCACAAACCATTAACAAATTCTCTTTACTTTAACTTCAAAACATATCCAGAATTCTACCATTTGTCATCAACTCCGCAACAGGATTACCTCTCAACAAAACTGTTGCAAGGGCCTCCTTTCTGACCTCCCTGCTATCTGTGTACTCTCAGCTGAGCAGCCAGTCCTCTTTTAAATACATGCTTTCCTAACCCCTGTCTCGTTTCACCTCCTGTACTCTCCCTCTCTCTGGCTCTGCCCTATCCACGTTCGCCTTCTTACATATTTCCAAGCACTCTCTGCCTCAAAGTCTTTGCCCTTGCTGTTCCTCCAGCTTGGAGGATGTCTATGGACCTTCCTTCACTTAATTTATTACCCTGCTTTGTCCTCCATATTATTCTTCACTTATTATCACCTGACATGCTAAATATTTACTTGTTTATATGTTTATTGCCTGAGTCTTCCTTACTAGGGTACATGCTCCATTAGCTCAGAAACTTTGTTTTGTTCACTGCTGCATTTGCAGTGCCTAGTATGGTGCCTGGAATATAGTAGATACATAAGAAATATTTGTTAAGTAAATAAACAAAAATTGCATAAAATGTAAAAACACCATAAAATAATGCAGAAGGGTTTCTTCTCTTCCCTTGCTGTCATCTAATATTTGTCAATGCTTTTTTCTAGAGCTGTATTGTCCAATGCAGTAGCCACTAGACACATGTGGCTATGGAACATTTAAAGTGTTTCATCTAAATTAAGATGTGATGTACCTGAAAATTGCACAATTGGTATCAAAGACTTAGTAGCCCAAAAAAGAATGTAAAATATTCATAACTTCTATGTGAATCAGATGTTGAAATAGTTTTGGATAGACTGAGTTAAATAAAATGCATTATTAAAGTTAACCTTTCCTTTTTTTTTTTGTTTTAATGTGGCTACAAGTAAATTAGAAATTATATATGTGATCATGCTATCCTAAATTATACCTTTTCAAGTTTAGTCCCATTTTTACTCTCCTCAATTTATGTGGCAGAGATTTAGGGATATAGCCCAATATCTGTTTTCCCCTTTTCCTTTGGTAATAATGCCTATATGAGAGGAAGCGATGTCTGCTTGTCAAAAGGATGTCCCCTTTTCTTTCTCTTGCCACTACTGGCTGAAATTTGGACAGAATGATGTACCACCTTAGACCTCAAAAATCAGAACAAAACCCTACAGATGGAAGAGCGAGATAAGATGAAGACTGATCCCTCTATGACTGTGACGATCATGTTATTTGATGAGAGAGACATAAAAGTCAATATTTTTCAAGCCATTGTTAATTTGCATCTCTGTTATAAGCAATGAAAACAATGAATCTACTAATACAACTAATTATTATAACAAATCAATTTCATGGTACATTCATATAGCTTATTTCAGTTTTGAAACACTTCTCAGTGTATTGTTTGATGTTCCCAACTCTATCAAGTCAATAGAACAGATATTACCATCCTGATTTTAGAGATGGGAAAACCAAGGCATAATGAGACTTTAAGAACTGTCAAAAGATTACAGAGCTAGAAAGTGTAACACACTTGGAATTAATACTTAGGTTTTCTGCGTTTCACTCTGATGCTCTTTCCTCTATGCAACCCTGGAGTAGAGTGTGAACTTGTATCACAGCTACAACAAAAGCAAATGGGACATTTTGTCTGGCCAAATGAATACAACATAAATATTTTCAAAAAACTCTTTTTATTTTCCATATGAAGTATCATTAAAACTGAAGAACATGAGGACCCAGATTTTTTTATATTTTCCGTAAGTCACGTCTTTGTTTGCTCCCAGCACTCTGTCCAGTGAGTCACGTTAGTGGAAAGAGACATAGAAAATGGTGCAGAGAGTTTTCTGGGACAAAGTAAGGGCCAGAAGTGATGTGTCATAGAAGAAAAAGCAGATTACCAATGAAACTGAAGAAAAACAGCATATGGCATGGAATTAAGCCACAACCAGCAGCAGGACTTACAGATGAGAAATATTAGAGTTTTTTTCAATGACAATATTATAATAAAGGAATAAAAGCTTTGCTATCTAAGACACTGCTTACATCTGCATTTAAATGTAGCCATTTTCTTTCTCTAGACAATCTAATTTTAAAAGAGAATGAAAATAAGAAATCTGACCACAATTAAATGGAATTCAAGGAATCTTTCGCAACACATCATTTCTTATTAAGCTGAGTTTCAGTGAAGGGCCAAATGTAGTTTGGTGCTGTGAAAACAAAAAACAAAATCCTTCTTTAAACAGCTGAGGGGATAGAAGTTCCCACATTGCTTTCTGTTTAAGCATCTCAGCCTGTACCCAAATCCATGCCCAGGGACAATCACTGGGTCAGGTTTCTGCTCATTCAGCTTCAGCCCTTGCTTGCTAAAACTGCCAGTAAGGTACTGCAACAGCAATTTGGGGGATGAAGGCATTGGTCTATAAGAAATTGAATTGAGAACAATTCATTTTATATAACATCCAGCCATCACGTGATATAATTCAACCTCTATCAAGCCATGACAAAAGTGATAAGGCTTGAATTATCTTAGGAATAGAAATCTAGTTCCTATCCCTCTACATGATTTTATTTGAATATTTTTTAAATTGGAATATCACTAAAGAATACATTTAAAAGAATATGTATTCTTTAATCTTAAGATTACAGTAATCACATTTTTGTAAAAATTGTATGCAAATTGACTTTGTTTTAGTTGACTTTCTTAAATCATTGCTTTTTTAAATTAAAAGTTCTTAACTGAAGCACCAATAACTCACACACTTCCACAAATGGGTTGCAGGTCAGTAAAACCAGAATATCCTAGTGATGACTAAAATACCAATTTCTACAATGAACACGTCATAAACCTTTGAGGTTTTATTGACATTTTCCTGTTTCATCCTCTAGATTCCAATCAGTAACCAAGTCCTCACAATGCTCATAAGTAGCTCCACGATGCATCCCATGGTCATCTTCACTGCTAAAACGTTAGACAGTTCAGGTCACGTCACCTCAGCACTTAGACTATTCCAACAGATTCACCACACCTCTCACGCCTTTTGCCTTCCTTCCCTCCATTTCATTCTTTCACAGAAGCTACAATGACCTTTTTACATTAACTGTACTCAAGAGAACTCAACAGAAACCCATATGTATATAATGTTCACCAAAGAGGCACAAAAGAATATTAATCCTGCAGAATATCCTGCAGCCTTTGTTTTTTTCTTTTCTTTTCTTTCTTTTTTTTTTTTTTTTTTTTTTTTTGATACAGGGTCTCACTCTGGTGCTTAGGCTGGAGTGCAGTGGCACCATCTCAGCTCACTGCAACCTTCACCTCCTGGGTTTGAGCAATTCTCCTGCCTCAGTCTCTGGAGTAGCTGGGAGTATAGCTGCGCATCACCACACCCAGCTAATTTTTTTCTATTTTTAGTAGAGATGAGGTTTCACTGTGTTGGCCAGGCTGGTCTCAAACTCCTAAGTGATCCATCTGCCTCGGCCTCCCAAAGAGCCGGGCTTACAGGTGTGAGCCGTCACACTCTGCCATGAACTACCACTCCTGGTCCTTATTTCTGATAGTATTAAACTGTACACTCAGGTGCCCATAACAGTAGAGAGGGTGCATAGAATTCTATGCGGCAGAAAGTAGAAGGTACAACCACGTGCAGCAACACAGCTGAACTGAATCTCACAGACATATTGAGTGAAGTAAATCAAACACAAAGAAATACGCGTCAATAATTTCATACGTATGAAGTTCAAAATTAGGCAGAATCAATCTGTGATGTTGGAAGTCAAGCTACGGATCATCCCAAGGAGAGACAATGACCGGAAGAGGGCGTTCTGGGGTGCCGGGGCTTCCACCCTCGATCTGGGTACTAGTTACATGGGGTGTTCACTTGGTGAAAATTCATCCAGCTGCACACGCGATGTGTGCTCTTTTCTCTACATATATTACACATCAACAAAAATTCTACTTAAAAATTTAGTTTGATCACGTAATGCCGTTAGTCTTGAGACCAGCTCAACACTGTCAACGTAGCCTAGATGGTCCTTTACAACACGGCTCCAGCTTCATGAGAATCACCCTCCCTTACTGCAAATTGTCGGTTTTCTCAAATGCTCAGTGATTCTTCCCACCTCAGGGCCAGCTTATGTGACACTCCCTCTACCTGGAGGTCTCTTTTCCTGCCCTTTACCTAGTTAACTACTACTCACCTTTCAATCTCAGCTTAAACGTACTTTTCATAGGGAGGCTTCCAGACCCCTGGAAGGTCCTCCTGTTACGCTTTCTCTGTTCACATCACTTGTAACCTTTATGACCTCTTCACCAATCTCATTCAGAAACATAGTTACCTCTCTCTTTCCAGTCACCCAAGACCCAGAGGTAGCAGTAAGAAGGAAGTCCACCTCCTCCTTCTTAAGGTCTCTCCCTCAGTGATGCAGGTTTCACTGGAGTTCAATCAGTTAGTTCGCTGGAGTTCAATCAATTAGTCCCACATGTGTGTGCTTCCAAATCAAGGGCAGCTGGAGTCTGTATAGTCCACCATTGCATCACTTCTCACATGCATCACTACACAGGACTAGTTCCAAACAGCTTGATGGGCAAAACATGGCAAAACCCATCTCTACAAAAATTAGCCAGGCCCGGTGGCAAGCGTCTGTGGTTCAGCTACTTGAGAGGCTGAGGTGGGAGGACTGAGCTCAGGAAGTCGGGGCTGTGGTGAGCTGAGATCACACCACCGCACTCCACCCTGGGCATCAGAGCAAGACTCCGTCTCAAAAGCAAAACAAAACAAATATAGTAATTGCCCGAGCATCAACACCTTTTGTAGAGTAATTTTAGTGTGCCTACTGACTGCAGCAGAAATTATGTGTCCTCCCAAATTTCTGTAGTTCTACATCTTCTCAGAAACACTCTTGTTCAACATTCTGAAAGACAGAGTTGAGAACCTGAAGATCTAGTGATGAGATGATGTTTGGCTTCTCCGAACTTATCACGTGAAGAAGGCAGCAGTTTGCAAGTGATGTCCCTCCTCCATCCAAAAAGGCCTTATTATATTCTAAAACCAAGGTCACTGTTGTCCATTAGTTTTATGGTAGTGTACCTATAAGGCCTCTGAAGATCTGCTCCAAACCAACCTTTTTTCCCTGTCTGGAAGGAGAGAAGCTGACACTTTCTGTGAACTTAAAAAAAAACACAAACCTGTTATCACAATGGTAACTAAATGAGTGTGAAATTAGTTGTTTAAGGTGTATCTCATTTACCACTTTGAAAGTTTCTAAAAGCCAGGCGCCATGGCTCACACCTGTAATTCCAGAACTTTGGGAGGCCAAAGCAGGTGGATCACGAGGTCAGGAAATTGAGACCATCCTGGCCAACAAGGTGAAACCCCGTCTCTACTAAAAATACAAAAATTAGCTGGGCGTACTGGCGCGTGCCTGTAATCCTAGCTACTCGAGAGGCTGAGGCAAGAGAATCACTTGAACGAGGGAGTCGGAGGTTGCCGTGAGCAGAGATTGCACCACTGCACTCCAGCCTGGCTACAGAGTGAGACTCCATCTCAAAAAACAAGAAAAAAATTGTTCTATAAAGGTCAAAATCATTTCTGTTTACCACTAAGTAAACAAGGGTTCAATAAATATTCTGAGATGAAATAGGTTTATTAAAGGCTATACTATGCAGGGTGGGTGTGGTGGCTCTTGCCTATAATCCCAGCACTTTGGGAGGCTGAGGTGGGCAGATGACTTGAGGCCAGGAGTTCAAGACCAGCCCGGCCAACATAGCGAAACACAGTCTCTACTAAAAACACAAAAATTATCCAGGCGTGGTGGCAGGCGCCTGTAGTCCCAGCTACTTAGGAGGCTGAGGCAAGAGAATCACTCGAACCTGGGAGGCGGAGGTTGCAGTGAGCCGAGATCGCGCCACTGCGCTCCAGCTTGGGTGACAGAGCGAGACCTGGACTCAAAAAAAAAGAATAAAAAAACTGCTTTGTAGCTAGAGGCTAGAGAGAGGCAACATCAAAGACATGGTTCAAATCTTATTGTTTCCAACTTCCTGCTAATGCACGTGTTCCACACCTCCTCAAGATTCTCAAAATTTAGGCTGTCTCACCCAGGCCCTAGGCAGAGCACTGTAAATGGCCCAGCTGGCAGCAGATGAGATCGTTAGACTTTCAGTGGATACACAGGAGCTGACGTCTCCTTAGATGACCACAAGTGCTTCCTGGGTGAGCTCACCTGCCTCTGCATGACAACCAGCCTCTGAGATGGCTCCCCATAAATCCCACCTCCTGGGTTTCAAATTTGTGTAGTCCCCTCCACATTTACCAGTATTGGTTCGTTTGACCAATAGAATATGTTACTTCCAAGATTAGGTAATAAAAAAGTGTGGGTCTCTCGCTTTCCCTCTTGGATCACTGCTCTGGGGGAAGCAAGCTACGCTGTTGTGGGCACCCCTCCATGGAGAGAAACTGAAACTTCCAGCCACCAGGCATGAAAGAACTGAGGCCTGCTCAGAATGACACAGGTGTGCTTGAAGGTAGGCTCTCTGGCCCCAGTTGAGGCGTGAGAGGACTTCAGGAGAGGCCCTGCGCCAAAACCACAGCTAAGCCACTCCTGGATTTCTGACCCTCATACACTGTGGGACAACAATTGTTTGTCGTTTTAAGGAGCTATGTTTCAGGATACTTCGTTACACAACAATAAATAAATAGTACTCTCTGAGAATGATTTCAAGGCATGGCCCTATCAAAGGAGTAGCCCTACTTTAATCCCGTGGATCTAAGTGGTATTATTATCTACCATTTGTCTTACATTACCCAAAAGACTTAAGCTTTTTATGGGAATGAACATTATATGAACTCTTTGGATGTCCTAAAATAGCACAGTGCCAAGTGCATGTAAGTACTCTATAAATACTCCCTAAATTGATTTTTTAAACTACACTTTTTTAAACTAGAGTTCTCGGGACTAAATCAAACTACATTTTAGAAGAGCATACTATTGCACGTTTGTTCATCTTGATGGAGTTAGAAAATTATTCAAGGTACTGGCTGGGCATCGTGGCTCACGCCTGTAATCCCAGCACTTTGGGAGGCCAAGGCTGGCGGATCACCTGAGGTCAGGAGTTCAAGACCAGCCTGACCAACATGGAGAAACTCCATCTCTACTAAAGTACAAAAATTAGCCAGGCGTGGTGGTGCATGCCTGTAATCCCAGCTACTCAGGAGGCTGAGGCAGGAGAATTGCTTGAGCCTGGGAGGTGGAGGTTGCAGTGAGCCAAGATCACGCCACTGCACTCCAGCCTGGGTGACAGAGCTAGACTCTGCCTCCAAAAATAAATAGTAAGAAAAAGAAAATCATCAAGGTACTATGACTAAGTTAAAAATATTAACACACACAGGGAAGATATATTTTTCTGAAGAATTCACTCCAAATACCATTCAAATAACTTGGCACAAGAAATATGTCCATTAAAATAAGACCTCTGACAAGGGTCTCTGATCTCTGTAACTTTGATTTCTCTTTCTTGTAGACAAAGTTGACAGGAAAACATGTTAGGATAAGAAAAGCATCAGTGTAAAATAAACAGACACAGATGGAAGAATTTGACAATTCATATGAAATATTGATATGATGCTGAATTATAGAAATGCAAAAAGAAACATCTAGGGCAAAAGTTCTCAAGAAATCTCAAATACCTGTTTAAAATATCCGAATATGACAAAATAATAAAAAACAAAGTGAAAACCTTTTTATGTTGAGATCCACTAATTAAGCATTCTTTCTCAGAGACTCTATCTTCAAAAGTTTATATTTCTATGAAGATTTTTAAAAATAGGCAATATATCATTTAAACTTGGCCACCAAATGAAAACTTGCAACATTTCCAAAATGAAGCTTTTATTAAAATACTTCAAAATTTCCTATGATTTACAGCCGATTTTTCTGTCAATTGATATAAGCTTAAGGTAGCAGCAATAGATTTCTCAGATGATAGTGTACCTTTTGGTGATGACATGTACACAGTTCTTTAATAAATTTAGTGATGACTAGATGATGACTCCCTATGTGAACAAAATGATTAGATTTTATGTTAGTCTTACGACATTGCACGATTCGGATTATCGAAGCTAAATCTTGTGAGGCTTCTTATGGCAGAAGGTAAGAAAGTGCTCACAAATATGATGGAGAATGTCCTGTGGATACAGGAGACAGCTTGAAGGGGATCCCACAGGCCAGACATGGAACAGTAATAAATTATAAGTCATTGAAAAAGTAGGAATCCATGAGACCAAAGTGATAATGAATAAATTAGTATAGAAATACATTAGGAAAGGCTCTTGTTTACAGTAGACCGCTGATTTCCAACTGGTAAGTGTGGAGACAGTGTTGGAATTGGAAAACTATCATTTTGTAATCATCATGGGAAAGATTAGTTCAGGCAAGAAATGTCAGTGGATGCTAAATCTAGGAGGAAAATTTGCATGAGAAGCATGATATTTGCATAGTCTTAAAAGTATCTCCCCACAAATTGCTTACTAAATATACAGGGAAAATATAGTAAATATATAGTGGAGAGATTGGACAACAGCTGAGCCAAGTGATCAGAAGCGTCATCACCAAAGACGGGCAGATGGTCATTACATGCATCCAGATGTGGTACCTCAAGAAGGACTCAGTGTCACTTATATCACATTTCTATCAGGAACACTATCTGAGGCTAGTCTTGCGAAAACATTTCACAAACCCGAAGTGAGGAACATTTCATTTACAGGAAGAGACTATATTCTTTAAAAATGTTCATGTCATAAGAGACTGAAGAACGCTTCCAGATTAAAGGGTCGCGACAAATTAACGTATGATTCTAGACTGGATCTCTACTGGAGGGAAAAAATGCCATTAAAAAGAACATTATTGTGTTAACTGAAAAAATTGGAACATGGATTATTGTGTCAATATTAAATTTATGTACATTAATAACTTTACTGTGATTATATAAAATAATATTCCTATTCTCAGCCATCACACACCGGAATACTAAGACAATGGTATATGAACTTACTTTCAAATGACATAAAAATGTGTGTGTGGGGGGTTGTGTTTAGGGGCTGGAGAGAGAAGAAAGAATGAGAGAGAGAGGGAACAGCAGCACAAATGTTAAAGCACTTAAATGTTAACAATGTTAGGCCAGGCGCGGTAGCTCATGCCTGTAATTCCAACACTTTGGGAGGCCATGGCAGGTGGATCACCTGAGGTCAGGAGTTCGAGACTAGCCTGACCAACATGGTGATAACCTGTTTCTACTAAAAATAGAAAAATTAGCCAGGTGTAGTGGTGTGCACCTGTAATCCCAGCTACTCAGGAAGCTGAGGCAGGAGAATCGCTTGAACCTGGGAGGTGGAGGTTGCAGTGTGCCGAGATTGTGCCACTGCACTCTGGCCTGGGCAATAGAGTGAGACTCTGTCTCAAAAAATACAATAAAATAAAATAAAAATTTTAACAATGTTATATTATATTAACACTATGTAATCTGAGTAGAGGATACATAGGTTTTCTTAGTACTTTTTTTGCATCTTTCCCATAAATTATTTCCAGATAAAAGGTTTAAAAACTCTAAATCTTTACCTCAAATCCAAATATATAGAAGAAGTTTACAGTAGCAAAATTTTAAACATTGAAAAAAACCCCACATTTTAAAGATGCTAGCTAATTCTCTAAGCACTACATATAAACTAAGGCTGGGTGTGGAGGCTCAGCCAGTAAACAAAGCATTTTGGGAGGCTGAGGCGGGAGGATCCTTTGAGCCCAGGAGTTCAAGGTTGCAGTGAGCCGTGATCAGACCACCGCACGCCAGCCTGGGTGGCAGAGCAACATCCCGTCACTAAATAAATAGAAAATAAACCAAGTCGTGGATCGCATCATTATTCGTGTATAACTCTGGCAGAAATAACTTTGATTTCCTCAGTCTCTTTATTTTATGGTCTCCAGGATCACTTCAATACTGTGCACACATGCATTTGAGGCTCACAGGCTTCAAAGCTGGGGATGAACTCGAGTATTTTGGCATTGCCTACAATCTCTGATCCTATGATAATGGCATTTAAACCCAAACTACCTGACAGTTGCTTTGTATAGTAAGGAAGCCTCTTTTTACATTTCTTCTGTTAGTGCTCTTTCACACTGCAAGTATACACACACACACACACACACACACAAATTGGTCACAAATAAATCCCTCAGTTCTCATGACTGATTTTTTTCCCTGCATGTAAATTAGGTCTGGGCGTTGAATTAGGTCTGGGCGTTGAATTAGGTCTGGGCATTGCGTTAGGTCTGGGCGTTGAATTAGGTCTGGGCATTGCGTTAGGTCTGGGCGTTGCGTTAGGGCTGGGCGTTGAAGTACTTGTGCATCCCTGTTTCTTCCCAGTCTCGGCCTCTTCCTGTTCATTCAAGCACAGCCTTTCCTCACAAATCCTTTCCTAGGAAAACACAGTCTTCAAAACAAATGTCTTTATTCGCTCTCTACCTATAAACCAACTGTACCCCTCCTTTTCCTTCGTTTCCTCCTCCCTCACAACGTCCAATTCTGAATCTGGAAGTACTTTCAATTCTATAAGCCTCTTTTTCAAATCTGCCACAGCATGTCCATCCCCACAGCTACCACTGTTTGCATAAAAACCCTGTCTCATCTGGTTGTCCCACCTCCAGACACAAACCCTTCAGCCCATCCTCCAACTATCTCGCTGCCAGAATGCTTTCTCAAAATGAGCATGCTGGTATTTGCTCACTCATGTCCATAGCAGCACTATTCATAACAGCCAAGAGGTAAAAGCAACCCAAATGTCCATTGATTTATGAATGGATAAACAAAATGTGGCACATACTTACAATGGAATACTATTCCATCTTAAGGAAAGAAATCCTGCCATATGCTACAACAGGGATGAACGTTGAGGACATTATTTTAAGTGAAATAAGCCAGTTACAAAAGACATTATATGATTCCACTTACGTGAGGTATTTCAATAGTACAATTTACAGAAATAGAAAGTAGAATGGTTACCAGGGGCATGGGGAGGGGGGAAAAGAGAGTTGTTTAATGAGTATAGAGTTTCATATTCAGAAGGTGAAAAGGTTCTGGAGAGCTTTCAAAGTATAAATGTACTTCATATTATAGAACTGTACTGCTAACAGTGGGTTAAGTTGAATTTTATGTTATGTGTTTTTTACCACAATAAAAACATGAGCATGTCATTCTTTTATTTAAAATTTCTCACTAGCTTTCTATCCCCTTCAGACAAAGCCTACACCCCTAACATTTCAAGAAGAATCTTTTATGATCTGGTTATATTACATAAAATTAATTCCCTCGATTTCCCCATTTTCCCTCATTCCTTCCTGCCTTTGCACATAGAGTACCCTCTGCCTGGAGCAATCTTGATTCTCATCCACCTTCAAGATCAGTCCAAACATCACCCTGTCTTGTATTCTTTGAGAGCCCATGGTTGACGTAGGAGCCACCTACCTCCTTCTCATCTCACCCCATACGTATTTCAACTTAGCACTCTCTTCTATATATAATCATAGGATTCATTGCTAATCTCTCCAAATGATGATGATCTTGAAGCTAGAAATAAAAACACCATGGATTTGCTATTTCTGGATCTCTAGCCCTAGCACAGTGCCTTATACACGGTAGCAGGTCAGTAAATGCTTATTGAATGAATAAATGCATTCCTAATCAATCCGACTCTTAAATATCATTTTTTTTCCATTTAAACATTCTAACATTTAAATATTTGTCAATATCATAAAATGTTTTTTAAACATATACTCAGTGTTATTCAGTAAAGGCCCTTGTAGTTATTTTTAGCAAATGAATATTCATTCTGCTTTCTCTTAGGGGAATTAGCACATCCTCCATCAAATAAAGTCTGGTAAAAATAACAATAAAAGCATTGTTGATACTGGAGCTAGAAAGAAAGTATTTACGCAGACAGTGAGAGTAAGAGAGTCCTTGGTAAGGTTTCCCTTTTAACAAAAAGCGTTCCCCAAATCATTTGTTTTCTAATGAAGAGCAGCCTGCAAAATCAAGCTGCAGACATAAATAAGCAAGCTGGAAGCTTGCATAGGTAAATGCTGGCAGCTGTGCCAACAGGAAAAGGCTAAATGGGGGCCAGGCATGTTCAACATGGCAGCTCCATCTCCCCTTCTTTGTCAATCCCATGTGCAGTAAGGAACAGATAACATGGCGCTGGCCAGGGAGAAAACCCACGTGCATATATGAAAGATTAAGGTGGGGTGGGCAGCTTCTTTGGGCACTAGGCAAATGTCACACCTCTTCTGACAACTCTTTCAGGCCCTAGGTAGATCAGACACTGCCTCCTCAAGCTGCTCTATAAAACTCCATGAATTTCACCAAGAACTATTCTCTTTTCTCTTTCTTTTGTCTAACTAAACCTCCACTCTTAAACTCACTTTTTGTGTCCACAGCCTCGATTTCCCTAGCATGATATGACAAACCTTGGGTATTTACCCCAAACAACACCAACACTTCAATCTGCTTTCTTCTAGCCAACATATGGGCACATGACGCAGTCTAGGTCAATTTACCTATTTATAGAATTTGAATACTGAGCAGAAGACAACAAGTTGAAAATAGATGTTCCTAAAATAGGCATCCATCAGTTACTCGTCTTAAATATCAATTATGGGTTTTTTTGACACAATAATATTATGTAACCAATGACTCAATGACTTAAAAGAATAAGCCTTTCTTTGGGCTTATAAGTCTGCAGATTAGTGATTTAGGCTGGGCTTTGTTAAATGGTTCTTCTTTTGGCTGAGTTCACCCACATATTTGGCATGTGATGACAAATTAGTAACAGCAAACAAGGCCTGTCGTGCAAACACTCTTCAAGCTTCTCCTGACGTCATATTCTAACATCCCACTGACTAAGTCCCATAAGTAAGTCTAGAGTCAAGGAGTGGAACAGAAAGACACATCTGAAGTGGAGGGAGAATACTGCAAAGTTACATGAAAAAGGGCATTCATAGATACAGGGAGAGATAAAGAATCCTAGCCATTAATGCATTCTGTCTGCTACACACACCAACCCAAACCCATTCAAATCCCTCTGCTTCTCTTTTCTCATTCTCGTTCTTTACCCTTCTTTTCAATTCTATGAGCTCTCCCATGGCCCTCAAAGGCTTTTCCCTTTATGTTTAAATCCAACTTAAAATGGACTTTGGGTCATCATGGCAAACAGGAGGAAGGACTAGATTGCAGCTCCAACTGGGACAGAGCAGCATTTGGAGGCTCGCACTGTGAACTTTTCAAGAACAAATCAGTAATCCCAAGAGGACCCACAGACTCTGAAGGAAGCCAACTGCTTCTGCAGGACCGGGGAGAAACCCCGAATACCCAGATGCAGCAAGACCCGCCCAAGGAGAGCCTGAGCTCAGACACACCTAGCCCTGCCCCCACCTGATGGTTCTTCCCTACCCACCCTGCTAGAAGAAAACAAAGGGCATATTATCTTGGGAGTTCTAGGGCCCTGCCCACCACTGGATCCTCTTTATACTGCCACAGCTGATGCTCTCTGGAAACAGCCACCTCTTGGCAAGAGGCCAACTAGCACAAAAATTGAGCGTTAAACCACCAAAGCTAAGAACCCTCATAGAGTCCATTGCACTACCCCTTCTCCCCCCCCGCCCCACGCCACCACCACCAGAACAGGCGCTGGTATCCACAGCTGAGAGACCCATAGACAGTTCTCATCACAGGACTCTGTGCAGACAAGACCCAGTACCATCCCAGAGCCGGGTAGACTTGCTGGTGGCTAGACCCAGAAGAGAGATGATAATCACTGCAGCTCAGCTCACAGAAAGCCACATCCGTAGGAAAAGAGGGAGAGTACTACATCAAGGGAACACCGTGTGGGACAAAAGAATCTAAACAACAACCTTCAGCAGCAGACCTTCCTTCTGACAGTGCTTACCCAAATGAGAAGGAACCAGAAAACCAACCCTGGTAATATGACAAAACAAGGCTCTTTACCACCCCCAAAAAATCACACTAGTTCACCAGCAATGCATCCAAACCAAGAAGAAATCCCTGATTTATCTGAAAAAGAATTCAGGATGTTACTCATTAAGCTAATCAGGGAGGCACCAGAGAAAGGTGAAGCCCAATGCAAGGAAATCCAAAAAAATGATAGAAGTGAAGGGAGAAACATTTAAGGAAATAGATAGCTTAAAGAAAAAACAATAAAAACTTCAGACAACATTGGACACACTTACAGAAATGCAAAATGCTCTGGAAAGTCTCAGAAATATAATTGAACAAGTAGAAGAAAGAAATTCAGAGCTTGAAGACAAGATGTTCAAATTAACCCAATCCAACAGAGACAAAGAAAAAAGAATTAAAAAAATATGAACAAAGTATCCAAGAAAGCTCAGATTCTGTTAAACAACTAAACCTAAAAATAATCAGTGTTCTTGAGGAAGAAGGAATTCTAAAAGCTTGGAAAACAGATTTGGGTGAATAATCGAGGAAAACTTCCCTGGCCTTGCTAGAGACCTATACATCCAAATACAAGAAGCACAAAGAACACCTGGGAAATTCAGCACAAAAAGATCATCACCTTGGCACGTTGTTGTCAGGTTATCCAAAGCTAAGATGACTGAAAACAATCTTAAGAGCTGCGAGACAGAAGCACCAGGTAACCTATAAAGGAAAACCTATCAGATTAACAGCAGATTTCTCCGCAGAAACCCTACAAGCTAGAAGAGACTGGGGCCCTATCTTCAGCCCCCTCAAACTAAACAGTTATCAGCCAAGAATTCTGTATCCAGCAAACTAAGCATCGTATATGAAGGAAAGATACAGTATTTTTCAGACAAACAAATTATGAGAGAATTTGCCATTTTCAAGCCACCACTACAAGAACTGCTGAAAGAGGCTCTAAATCTTGAGACAAATACTGGAAACACATCAAAACAGAATCGCTTTAAAGCATAAATTATACAGGACCTATAAAACAAAAATACAAGTTAAAAAGCAAAAACAAAAAACAAAAACAAAGTACAGAGGCAACAAATACCATGATGAATGCAACAAAACTGCACATCTCAATACGAATATTGAATGTAAATGGGCCTAAATCCTCCACTTAAAAGATATAGACCACAGAATGGATAAGAACTCACTAACTGTGGGAGTGTAAATGAGTTCAACCATTGTGGAAGACAGTGTGGCGATTCCTCAAGGACCTAGAAATAGAAATTTCATTTGACCCAGCAATCCCATTACTGGGTATATAGTCAAAGGATTATAAATCGTTCTATTATAAGGACACATGCACACAAATGCTCACTGCAGCACTGTTCACAACAGCAAAGACTTGGAACCAACCCAAATGCCCATCGATGATAGACTGAACAGGGAAAATGTGGCACATATACACCATGGAATACTATGCAGCCATAAAAAACGATGAGTTTGTGTCCTTTGTAGGGACATGGATAAACCTGGAAACCGTCATTCTCAGCAAACTGACACAAGAACAGAAAATCAAACACGGCATGTTCTCACTCATAGGCGGGTGTTGAACAATGAGAACACATGGACACAGGGAGGGGAGCATCACACACTGGGATCTGGGGGTGGCTAGGGGAGGGACAGAGGTGGGTGGGGAGTTGGGGAGGGATAACATGCAGAGAAATGTCAGATATAGGTGATGGGGAGGAAGGCAGCAAACCATATTGCCATGTATGTACCTAGGCAACAATCTTGCATGTTCTTCACATGTACCCCAAAATCTAAAATGCAGTAAAATATATATTGAAAAAAAAAAAAAGAACTCACCAATCTACTAACTGCTGCCTCCAGAAGACTCACCTAACACAGAAGGACTCACACAAACTTAAAAGGGTAGAAAAGGGCACTTCAGCCAAATGGACAGCAAAAGCAGCAGGGGTAGCTCGTCTTATATCAGACAAACTTTAAAACAACAGCAGTTAAAAGAGACAAAGAGGGACAT
>CAUYLG010054523.1:0-67930 GCA_963573385.1 Cacajao melanocephalus | reverse complement strand
ATACACGTTTCACCTCTCCCTGGAGGCTGTTGAGCTGAGGGAAAGGGGGGAGTGTTGATGCATGACTTCTGCAGAATACTGTTTGCTACTGGCATTTGGAGCAGGACGCTGAGCTCAGGCATAGTGGTTTCGTGAGACATTGTGTGGTTTCAGGAGACATTGTGTGTTATGTCAATTCTAGTTTCTGCAAACAATTTATAGCTCTGTTGACCCTAAGTGGGCCTAGTTACCTTAGTTTCTTAGTTTCTGTTCCCTTAGTTTCTGTGTAATAAGTAACAATGTCACAAAGTAGCCTTCGATTTCTATTCCCATGCCATTGATTTTTGTTTTACCTGTTCCCATAGTATTTCAGCAAACTGATCAATCATTGTTCCATTGATTTCTGTTCTCATATTTTACTGTTTAATGTTACTATGTAGCTTGCGTCATCAAGGAAGAACTAAAAGGTATATAATCAGACTTATGCACACAATAAACTTGCTATTCTGGCATGCTATGCTGGCATTGCCTGAGTAGTCCTCCAGACCCCACTGTCTGTCTTGTCTTCCGCGCACTCTCTCCTCCAGGTAGTGAACATCTCTGAGTTGGGGTGAGGCCTCCCACAGGCCGGGAGCCTCTCGGCAGATGTGCACGTGCCGGTTCCCAACAAGTTACCATGTCTGGTGTTCTTCTTTTTTTCAAAATGGTCTTAGATATTCGTGAAACTTTATTCTTCTATATAGCTTTTAGCATCAGTTTGTCAGAGTCATCTTCTATATCATTTAATGGAGCTTTAAAAATTCCTCCTTGAAGTTTCTATGTGTTCTTTGTTAGGTTAATTCCTAAACATTTTATACTTTTCTTTTTTTTTCTTTCTTTCTTTTTTTTTTTTGAGACAGAGTCTTGCTCAGCTGCCCAGGCTACAGTGCAATGGCATGGTCTCAGTTCACTGCAACCACAGTCTCCCAGGTTCAAGTGATTCTCTCATGTCAGCCTGCCGAGTAGCTGGGATTACAGGCAACTGCTATCATGCCCAGCTAATTTTTCTATTTTAATAATAGAAAAATTATTTTCTATTATTAGAAAAAGAGAGAGAGAGAGAAGGGTTTCACCCTGTTGGCCAGGCTGGTCTTGAAACTCCTGACCTCAAGCGATCCATCCATCTTGGCCTCCCAAAGTGCTGGGATTACAGGCATGAGCCACTGCACCCGGCCAGTACTTTTGGTTTGCTATTTAAATGGCATCTTATTTTCCACTACTTTTTCTACGGTTAATCTGTGTGTGTTATTCTGGCAAACCTACTAAACTAATAATTTGTCTGCTGGCCTTGCTGAATGTTCTATGTAAATAATTTTATTAGAAACACAATTAAAACATCTCCTCCTTTCAATTTTGAATTAAATTTCTTATTTCCATTTTTGGTTCTTATTGCAAATTTTAAAGAGAATATGCATATATCATTTTATTAAGATCATGTATGCTGCATGTTTTTGGTAGAAAGTCTTTAAAAGCTAAAAAGTTTTCTTTTAGTCATAGTTTTCAAAGAGTTTATTTTTATAAAATACATTTATTTATTTATTAAAGCTTTTTTTTAACTAAATTTTTTTTTTTACATCTGGTAAAAACATATTTTTTTTTCTCTTTCAGTTCTAATGTGATAAATTACATGGATACATTTTTCTGATATTGACCCATCCTTGTGTTCTTGGGATCAACCCTATTTGATCATTCTGTAGTTTTCTTTTTTGGCTGAGACTTTCAAAAAACAGATTTTTTTTTTTAATCAGTAGAAACAGTTTTAGGTTCTCAACAAAATTGAGCAAAGGTATAGATATATTGCATATACTTCTGTCCCTACATGTGCATAGCTTCTCCTAATATCAAAATTCTGTATCAAAGTGGAACATTGGTTACAATCAATGAACCTACATTGACACATCATTATCACTATTTACATCAGGGTTTATTCTTGGAGTTGTACATTCTGTGGGTTTAGGCAAATGTATAATAACATGTATTCACTATTATAGTATCATACAGAGTTGTTCCTCTACCCTAAAAGTCCTCAGTGCTTCATTTATTCATTGCTCCCTTCCCCAACCCTTGGCAGCCACTGAATCCTTTATTCTAGCTGTAGTTTTGCCTTTTCCACAACGTCAATGTATCTGGAATTATACAGTATGTAGCCTTTTCAGATTGGTTTCTTTCACTTAGTAATATGCATCTATGGGCCCTTCATATTTTTTCAGGGTTTGAGAACTCATTTGTTTTTACCACCAAGTAATATTTAATTATCTAGAAAGACCACCATTTATTTATCTATTCACCTACTGAATAATATCTTGTATTTTTTTCTCCAAGTTTTGGCAATTGTAGACAAAACGCATAAACATTCATGTGTAGGTTTTTGTGTAGATACAAGTTTTGAGCTCATTTGGGTAAATACCAAGGAGTGCAATTGCTAGATCATATGGTAAGAGTATGTTTAGTTTTGTAAGAAACTTCCAATTTCTCCAAAGTGTCTGTTTCATTTTGCATTCCCATTAGCATTGAATGAGGGTTTCTGTTACTCCACATCCTTGCCAGCATTTTCTGTTGTCAGTGTTTTAGATGTTGGCCATTCTAGTAGGTGTATAGTGATATCTCATTGTTGCTTTAATTTGCAATTCTCTAATAACATCATTCATCATTTTACATGTTTATTTGCCATCTTCTTTGGTGAGGTGTCATTTGCATCTTTTGCTCATTTTTGATTGGTTGTCCATTTTCTTATTGTTAAGTTTTAAGTGTTCTTTGTATATTTTGGATAACAGTGCTTTACCACGTATGTCTTTTGTAAATATTTTCTGTAGTCTGTGTCTTCTCACTCTCTCGATAGTGTCTGTCACAGAGCAGACATTTTAAATTCTAATGAAGTTCAGCTTATCAATTCTTTCTTTCGTAGATCTTGTCCGTGGTCTTGTATCTAAAAAGTCATTGCCATACCCAATGTCATCTACATTTTCTCCTATATTATCTTTTGAAAGTTATATAGTTTTTCACTTTATAGTTAAGTCTATGATGCACTTTGAGTTAATTTATTGTGAAGCGTTAAGGTCTATGATTCATTTATTTTTGCATATGAATGTCCAGTTGTTCCAGCATCCATTTCCTGAAAAGACTATCTTTGCTCCATAGTATTACCTTTGTTCATTTGTAAAGATCACTTGAATATAATTATGTTGGCCTATTTCTGGATTATCTATTCTATATAGTTGATTTATTTGTCTATTGTTTCACCAATACAGTGGGTGAGAGAAGACATCCTTGGTTTGTTCCTTATCTTAGTTTCTCACCAATAAATATGATGTTAGCTGTAGGGTTTTTGCAGACTTTTTTTTTTTTTTAATGAGGTAGATAAAATTATCTTCTCTTCCTGGTTTGCCAAAAGTTTTTAATCATGAATTCATGTTAGATTTTGTAAAATGCCTTTTCTGCGTCTATTGATATAATCATCTGATTTTCTTCTTTAGCCTGTTGATATAATGAATTGCATTAATTGATTTTTTTCTTTTTTTTTAAATTAAAATAGAGACAAGTTCTTGCTATGTTGCCCAGACTGGTTTCAATCAAGTCAATCCTCCCACCTCTGCCCTCTAAGGTTCTGGGATTACAGGCATGAGCCACCATGAGCAGTCACATTAATTGATTTTTAAATTTTGAACCAGCCTTGCATACCTGGGATAAATCCCACTACATCATGGTGTATAATTTTTTTCATATATGGCTTGATTTGATTTGCTAATATTTCATTGAAGATTTTTGCATCTATGTTTATGTGAGATACTGGGCTGCAGTTTTCTTTTCTTGTAATGTTTTTAGTTTTGGTATTTGGGTAATGCTGGCCTAATAGAATGAGTTTGGAAGTGTTTTCTCTGGCTCTATCTTCTGGAAGAGCTTGTAGATAATTAGTATGTTTTTTTTTCCTTAAATGTTTGTACACTCATCTAAGGCTAGTTCCTTCTGCTTTGGAAGGTTATTAATTATTGATTCAATTTGGTTAATAGGCATAGACCTATTCAAATTGTCTATTTCTTTTTGTGTTAGTTTTGGCAGATTGTGTCTTTCAATGAATTGGTCCATTTCATCTAGATTATCAAATTTGTGGGTATAGAGTTGTTCATAGTATTTGATTATTATCTTTTTGATGTCCATGGGATCAGTGATGATAGCCCCTTTTATTTATGATATTGGTAATTTTCATCCTCTTTCTCTCTTTAGTTAACCTGGCTAGATTTTTTATTTTTTTATTTTATTTTATTTTTTTTTGAGGCAGAGTCTTGCTCTGTCACCTAGGCTGGAGTGCAGTGGCACAATCTCGGCTTATTGCAACCTCTACCTCCTGGGTTCAAGTGATTCTTCTGCTTCAGCCTCATGAATAGCTGGGACTACAGGCACACACCACCACGTCCAGCTAATTTTTTTTTTTTAGTAGAGATAGGGTTTCACCATGTTGGCCAGGATGGTCTTGATCTCTTGACCTCGTGACCCGCCTGCTTCGGCCTCCCAAAGTGCTGGGATTATAGGCATGAGCCACCATGCCCAGCCCCTGGCTAGAAATTTTATCAATTTTACTGATCTTTTTAAAGAATCAGCTTTTGATTTCATTAATTATCTCTTTATTCCAGTTTTGAATTTCATTGATTTCTGCTCTAATTTTTATTATTATTACTATTTGTTTATTTTGGGTTGTTCAATTCCTTTTTTTTTTTTTTTTTTTTAGTTTCCTAAGGTGAAATCTTATTGACTTTAGACCTCTCTTTTTTTCTAATATATTCATTCAATGTTATAAATTTTCATCTAAGCACTGATTTTGCTGTATTCCATAAATTCTGATGTTTTATATTTATTTTCATTTAGTTCAAAATATTTTAAGATTTTTCTTAAGACCTATTCTTTGACCTATGTGTTATTCAGAAGTGTGTTGTTTAATATCTATTTTGGGATTTTACAGCTATCTTTCTGTTACTGATTTCCAGTTTATTTCCCTTGTGGTCTGGGAGCAGACTTGCATGATATCTATTCTTTTAAATTTGTTAAGGCATATTTTATGGCCTAGAATATGGTCTATCTGGGTGAAGGTTCCATGTGAGCATGAGAAGAATGTGTATTATGCTGTTGTTAGATGAAGTTGGCTACAGATGTCAATTATGTTTAGTTGACGTCAACTATGTCTTTAATGATTTTCTGTCTGCAGCCTTTGTCCCGTCTGTAGGGTCTGCCCATTTCTGACACAGTGGTCTTGAAATCTGACTATGATAGTGGATTCATCTATTTCTCCTTGCAGTTCTATCAGCTTTTGACTCATACATTTTGATTGTTGTTGTTAGGTCCATACACATTAAAGATTGTTATGTTTTCTTTGAGAATAAGACTCCGTTATCATTATGTAATACTCCTCATTACCACTGATAACCTTCTCTACTTCGAAGTCTGTTCTGTCTGAAATTAATACAGCTACTCCAGCTTCCTTTTGATTAACGTTAACGTGGCGTATCTTTCTCTATCCCTTTATATTTGTTCTATATGTGTCTATTTTTAAATTTATTGATTTATTTTTTAGACATAGTCTCCCTCTGTCTTGCTGGCTGGAGTTCAGTGGCACGATCTCGGCTCACTGCAGCCTTCACCTCCCAGGTTCAAGCGATTCTCCTGCCTCAGCCTCCCAAGTAGCTGAGATTATAGGTGTGCCCCACCATGCCCGGCTATTTTTTGTATTTTTAGGAGAGATAGAGTTTCACTATGTTAACCAGGCTGGTCTTGAACTCCCGACCTCAAGTGATCCGCCCACCTCAGCCTCCCAAATTGCTGGGATTATAGGTGTGAGCCACTGTGTTGGCCTATATGTCTATATATTTAAAGTTGGTTTCTTATAGACAACGATAATTGGGTCTTCTTTTTTATCTGCTTTGACTATTTGTTTTGTAATTGGTGTTTTTAGTCCAATGATGTTCAAAAAAACTTGATGGAGTTGAAGTAATATGTACTATGTGTTACTATTTTGTATTTGTTGCCTTTGTCATCTGTCCCTTGTCTTGTTTTTCATTCTTTTTCTGCCATTCGTGATTTTAATGGATCAGTTTATATTATTTCATTTTCTGCCTTTTTTTAGCATGTCAGTTATATTTCTTTTAAAATTTTTTTAGTGCTTGCTCTACTGTTTACAATCTACATTTACTAATTCAAATCCCCTTTCAAATAACAATATACTGCTTCACGGGTAGCAGAAATACCTTAAAATAGCAAAAGAATCCAAATTCCTCCCTCCTATCCCTTGCTGGGATTCATTGCTGTCATTCATTTCACTTATATATAAGCACGCATAGGCATTTATAATACACAAACATATGTAATCAAATACATTGTTACCATTATTGTTTTGAATAAACTACCTGTTTGATCAATTAAGAATAAGAATAATTAAAGTTTGCATTTTACCTTCACTTATTTCTTTGTTGATGTTCCAAATATCTGACCTATCTCATTTTCCTTCTCTCTGAAAAACCTCATTTCACATTTTTCGCCAGGCAGGTCTACAGGCAACAAATTTCTTCAATTTTTGTCTGGGAAAGTCCTTATTTCTCCTTTACTTTTGAAGGATAATTTCACAGGGCATAGACTGCTAGGTTGGCGGGCTTTTTTATCTCAATACTTTAAATATTTTACTCTACTCTCTTCTTGCTTGCTTGGTTTCTTTTTGAGACGGAGTCTAACTTTGTTGCCTAGGCTGGAGTGCAGAGGTGTAATTTCAGCTCACTGCAACCTCCACCTTCCAGGTTCAAGCAATTCTCCGGCCTCAGCCTCCTGAGTAGCTGGGATTATAAGGCTCATGCCACCATGCCCAGCTAATTTTTGAAATTTTATTAGAGACAGGGTTTCACCATGTTGGTCAGGATGGTCTCAAATTCCTGACCTCAGGTGATCCACCTGCCTTGGCCTCCCAAAGTTCTGGGATTACAGGAGTGAGCCAGCGTGCCTGGCCTGCATGGTTTCTTTGAAGAAGTTAGATGTCATTCTTATCTTTGCTCTCATCTAGATAAGTTTTCTTTTTCCTGTGGCTTCTTTCAAGAGTTTTTCTTTATCTTTGATTTTCTGCAGTTTGAATGATGTACATAGGTATAGTTTTTTTTTTTGTGGCTGGAGGGTGGCATTTACCCTGTTTGGTGTTCTTTAAGCTTCCTGGGTCTGCAGTTTGGTGTCTGACATTAATTTGAGAAATTCTCATTCATTATTGTTTCAAATATTTCTTTTTCTTTTTTTTTTAAATTATCTTCTGGTATTTCCATTATGTGTATGTTACATCTTTTGCAGTTTTCCCACAGATTTCGTATATGCTGTTATATTTTTTCAGTCTTTTTTCTCTTTGCTTTTCAGTTTTAGCAGTTTCTATTGACATGTCTTCAAGCTCAAAAACTCCTTCCCCAGATATGTCTATTTCATGAATCACCCATCAAAGACATTCTTCATTTCTGTTACACTGTTTTTGATCTCTAACATTTCTTTTTTGATTCTTTCTTAGGAATCTCATCTCTCTGATTACTCTGCCCCTTGTTTTTTGCATGTTTTCTCCTTTATCTATTAAAGCCCTTAGCATATTAATCATAGCAGTTTTAAATTCCTGGTCCGATAATTCCAACATCCCTGCCATATCCAAGTGTGGTTCTGATGCTTGCTGTGTCTCAACAAACTGTTGTTTTGTTGCTGTTTAGTTCTGCCTTTTTGTATGCCCTACAATTTTTTCTTGTAAGGTGGATATAATTTACTGAGTAAAAGAATCTGCAGTAAATGGGCTTTAGTAATGTGGTAGAAAGGTGTCGGGGGAGAGGAGGCATTCTATAACCCTATGATTAGATCCCAGTTTTTTCTGTAAGCCTTTGCCCCTGGACTGGGAACTTCACAGTGCTTATCAGTTTTTCCCCGCTTAAGTGGGATAGGATGGCTACAGTGGGCTGGAGTTGGGTATTTTCTTTCTCCCACCTAGAAGGCTAGAGGGGATTGGGTTGGGTATTTCCTTTCCCTGCACATAGAAGGCCAGACCAGGATGGAATTGGATGTGTTCCTCTCATCAGGTTGGTGAGGCTCTGATAAAACTGCAATAGTTTAGCCCTGTTAAAACAGTTTCTTTGGAGGGCAGGCCTTGTTAAAAACAGAATGCTCTGGTGTGTTTTTGTTTTTAGACAGAGTCTTGC
The DNA here is from genome assembly GCA_963573385.1 of Cacajao melanocephalus. Lineage (NCBI taxonomy): Eukaryota > Metazoa > Chordata > Mammalia > Primates > Pitheciidae > Cacajao > Cacajao melanocephalus. The sequence continues at coordinate 59,723 of CAUYLG010054523.1, read as the reverse complement.
CCAGGCTGAAGTGCAGTGGTGTGATCTTGGTTCACTGCAAACTCTGCTTCCCTGGTTCAAGTGATTCTCTTGCCTTAGCCTCCCGAGTAGCTGGGTTTACAGGTACACACCACCATGCCCAGCTAATTTTTGTGTTTTCAGTAGAGATGGGGTTTTGCCAGGCTGGTCTCAGACTCTTGACCTCAAATGATCTGCCCACCTTGGCCTCCCAAAGTTCTGGGATTACAGATGTGCGCCACTGTATTTGGCCAACTCTGATGTATTTTGTCACGGTTCCTTTTTCCCTCCCCCTGAGAGAAACATGGGGCATTTTTCTTATATTCACTGTGAGAACCTGGTGAAGCGCCCCCTTTTTTTTTGGTTTTGAGACAGCTCGCTCTGTCACCCAGGCTAGAATGCAGTTATGTCCTCTCAGCTCAATGCAACCTCCGCCTCCCAAGTTCAAGTGATTTTCCTGCCTCGGCCTTCCAAGTAGCTGAGATCACAGGCACGTACCACGACACCAACTAATTTTTGTATTCTTAGTAGAGATAGGGTTTCACCATGTTGGCCAGGCTGGTTTTGTACTCCTGACCTCTAGTGATCCGCCTGCCTTGGCCTCCCAAAATGTTGTTGGGATTACAGGTGTGAGCCACCGCGCCCAGCCCCTGCTCGAGTTCCTTAAGGTAAAACTCATAAAACTGTGAGGACCTCCTATGACTGATCCCCAGTGGAGATTTTAACTCTCAGACTTGTCTGTTCTGAGCCTCCAGCAGTTTGTGAGTTACAGTTCAGGTTTTCCTACCTCAGCACTGGTTCCCATGAAGTTTTCTGCTTGGGGATTTTTGCTATGATAATTTATGATTCTCTGTATTTGCCTGTCTATCCCTTCAATTTTCCGGGCAGTGGCTTGCCGTACAGCCTCACTTTTCTCATAGGTCAAAGAAAAAGTGTTGATTTTCCAGTTTGTTGAGTTTTTACTTGTTATTATGACAGAATGATGACCTCCAAGGTGCCTTAGATACTAGACTGGAAACTGAAAGTATCACCACTAATTTTTTTTTTTTTTTTTTTGAGATAGAATCTCACTCTGTTGCCCAGGCTGGTGTGCAAAGGTGTGATCTCAGCTCACTGAAACTGCCGCCTCCCAGGTTCAAGTGATTCTCTTGCCTCAGCCTCCCGAGTAGCTGGGATTACAGGCACATGCCATGCTGCCTGGCTAATTTTGTATTTTAAGTAGAGACAGGGTTTTGCCATGTTGGCCAGGCTGGTCTTGAACTCCTGACCTCAAGTGATCCACCCATCTCAGCCTCCCAAAGTGCTGGGAGGCATGAGCCACTCTGCCTAGCCTCCACTAATTTTTAATACATGTGTTGAATTCAAATCTCTCATTCATTCAGGTTATGTGTCAATGTTCATAAGTGATTTAGGCAATAACTTTTCTTGTACTATCTTTATCTGGTTTTAATATCAAAGTTAAATTAGCTTTAGAAAATAGGTTGGACAGCTTTATTTATTTCATATTTTCCATAGCAACTTGAATTAACATTGAATTTAGAGTTCAGTTGTAAAACAATTTGGAACTGGGGCTTTTTTGGAGGTCAGGTTGTATGGAAATAAGTTTTTTATTCTTTTTTTTCTTTTCTGAGACAGAGTGTTGCTCTGTCACCCAGGCTGGAGTTCAGTGGCACGATCTTGGCTCACTGCAATCTCTGCGTCTCGGGGTCAAGCCATTCTCATGCCTCAGCCTCCCGAGTCATTGGGACTACAGATATGCACCATCATGCCTGGCTAATTTTTTGTATTTTTGTAGAGACAGGGTTCCACCATATTGGCCAGACTGGTCTGGAACTCCTGACCTCAAGTGATCTGCCTGCACTGGCCTTCCAAAGTGCTGGGATTATGGGCATGAGCCACTGCGCCTGGCTTAAGTTTTTAATTCTTATTTCAACTTCTTTAATAGTTATTATTTAAGTGTTTGTTTTTTAGACAGACAGTCTTGCTCTGTCGCCCAGGCTGAAGTGCAGTGGTGCCATCTCGGCTCCTGGGTTCAAGCAATTCTCTGCCTTAGCCTCCCCAGTAGCTAGGATTACAGGCCCAGCTGATTTTTGTTTTTTTGGTAGAGATGATGGGGTTTCACCATCTTGGCCAGGCTGGTCTTGAACTCTTGACGTCGTGATCCACCCACCTGGGCCTCCCAAAGGGCTGGGATTACAGGTGTGAGCCACCATGCCCGGCCTATTTAAGTTTTAAAAATATTTTTTGTGTCAATTTTAGCTTAAAAAATTTTTAACCATAGGTTTATTTCATCTAGGTTTTAAAGTTTACTTTTACTAGGGGAAAATATTCCTCCTCCTTGTTTTGCTTGGTGTTTCATTTGCATCTTCTTTCTCTCTTTTATCCTAGTTGTGCTGATCAGAGGCTTATCTATTATATTAGGCTCTTAACAAATGAACTTTAGGTTTTGTCAATCATTTGTATTGGATTTTAAATATTGCTATTGCCTTTATTAATTTCTATCCTTACTTTTATTGTTTCCTTACATCTTGTTCCTCTGAATTTACTCTATTACCTAAGTTCTCTCATCTTAATTTTTTTAATTTTAATTTTTATTAATTAATTAATTTGTTTATTTTTGAGATGGAGTCTTGCTCTTGTTGCCCAGGCTGGAGTATAGTGCCACAATCTTGGCTCACTGCAACCTCTGCCTCCTGGCTTCAAGAGATTCTCCTGCCTCAGCCTCCCAAGTAGCCAGGCCCACACCACCACACTTGGCTAATTTTTGTATTTTTAGTAGAGATGGGGCTTCACCACTCCTGACCTCAAGTGGTCCACCTGCCTCCACCTCCCAAAGTGCTGGGATTACAGGTATCAGCCACTGTGCCCAACCAGTTCTCTCTCATTTGTAAATGATAGTTTAGCTGGATAAACATTTCCAGATTTAAAGTTATTTTCTTTCTTCCATTTGAAGATGTTACTTTATTACATTTTTATGTTTTGTTATTGACATATCTAGTATCCTTTTGATTCTCGTTCCTTCGTAAGTGACTTGCTTTTTTCTCTCTAAATATTGTTATACTTTTTTCTTTGGCTTCAAGGTCCTTACACTACGATAAAATGAAAAGTGCTGTTGAGTTTAGCACTCTCAGGCCTTTCCACTTGAGATCTTATGTCTTTCTTTCATTCTGTAATATTCTTGATCACTAGTCTTCAAATATTTGTTCCCTTCCATTTTTTCCCTCTACTCTCATTCCTTTTAGATGGTTGATATAACTTCTATTTCTGTTCTTTTATTTATTTTTATTTTTTTTATTTTTTAAGCTTACGAACTGCAGCCTTCACCTTGCTCTTATACTTGGCAAACAGGAAGGAATATTTCTGTTCTTTTAATGTTTAATTTTTCTCATCTTTCAATTCCTTTACCCATTTTTTTGCACATTCTCGAAGAATTCCTCCCTGAGTCTTCCTCTCACTAATTTAATCTTCACATCAGTCCTCTCTGCTATTCATCCCACTGGCTGAGTTAGTTGTTTCAATAACTAAACTTTTCTTGCAGCTTTTTAACTATATTGGAGTTTGTACTCTGGAAAAGATAGATGTAACTGACCACTCTCAGACAAAAGTAGAATACTATTCTAGTAAAATGTTCAAAGTACATTAAGCCCTAATATGAAATGATGTTTGAAGAATGCAGTGCTACTGGAGTTTAAGAGATGGACACAACTAAATGTGTTGTTTGTTTTCTAAATAGACAAAGTATATTAGAAACTTCGAAAGTTAAAAAAAAAACAATTTTGCTAGCCTCTATTATTTGTTGCTATACAATACTGAAGTCATTTTTCTTTAATGGCCCTTTGAGGTTATTCTAATAAAACATGCTTTTTTTCCTTTTCTTTTTTTTTTGAGACAGAGTCTCACTCTGTCATGCAGGCTGGAGTGAAGTGGCATGATCTTGGCTCACTGCAACCTCCACTTTCTAGGTTCAAACAATTCTCCTGCCTCAGCCTCCTGAGTAGCTGGGATTATTGGTGTGCACCATTACACCCAGCTAATTTTTGTGTTTTTGTTTTTGTTTTTGTTTTTTTAGTAAAGACAAGATTTTGCCATGTTGGCCAGGTTGGCCTCAAACTCCTGGCCTCAAGTGATCTGCCTATTTCGGCCTCCAAAGTGCTAGAATTACAGGCATGAGTCACCACACTTGGGCTAAAACGTGCATATTTAAGAGTGAATAAGCAATCTCTTTAATTTCACATAAAAAAACCCTAAACATTCCATCTGACTCTATCTGGGCTATCTTCATAACTACCTATTTCTGATTCATGTTTTGGTATTCTCTCTTATCTTTCTAAGGACGTTTAATATTTATTCTAATCTTCTGTACTATCTGTTGGATTAGTTCTGTTTCCTATACTACTGGTTTGTTGCCTGTCATTCCTAGGGCTTGTGGTCTTCACATTTGTCCTGATATTTTCTTTTGGGATCATGTTTTACTTTCTTTGATTGGTCAACAACCTTGGCTTCTCTTTTTCTATGGGGAGAGGAATCTAAGTTCAGCCGTAGCTCATGGTCCTCCATGTATGTTTAGGGTAGGGAGGAGGGGCTTTTCAGCTGGAAAGCTCCAGTCAGAGATCCCGCAGTGATACAACCTGAGCTCTTCCTATCCCCAGGCGCCCCTTAGGCATACACGTACCTCCAGAATCAAACTAGGACCTCTATGGTAGGGACTGCTTTTCACGAGGGAATTGGGCCACTATGCTTGTTTGAAACTGCCAGGCCCATGGGATGGGTAGCAGGAAACAATGCTGAAGGGCCAGCCAGCTCACAGGCACTCTGCTTCCGGCTCTCCTCCCCAGTGAGCTTCCAGGGATTCCTTGACAGTGACTCTGCCCTATTCTCCAGAATTTCCTACCCCATCGGAGAGATACCTGGGCAGTGATCACAACAGGACAGCAAGGGAGAGAATAAAAAAGCAGAAAGCTCCCTTGGTCCTCCCGGCTTTGTCACTATTCCCCACCAGGGGGAACTCAGCCTCCATACCCTATCTCTCGGCCGCATCTTCAGGGCCAGGTTTGGTGGTAGAGCCTGTAGACTGTGTCCTGGCCATCTTGTCAGGAACTGGAATTCCCAGCAATGGTTCCTTGTCTTCACTTGCCTTGGTATTTGATGTCCTGGTTATGCTATGGGCTTTTTTTTTTTTCCTTGAGAATAAAATTTACTCATTCAGCAGGTATTTATTGAACACTATGGTTTGCAAGATCCTTTGCCAAGTATTGAGGTAAAATAGCCAAAGAGCCTTTCTAACCACTGCTTTCTCTGGAATTAGCTAAGCAAATCAACTTGGCATTGCCGAGGGTTTGTCGGTCTCTGAGTCACCACACTTGCCAGGAACCAACCTAGAATTTCCTCTTTCATCATGTTTGCTGGGGCATGTTCTCTCCTTCAAGAGTCTGCTAACAACTCACCTTCTTCCTGTCACCTTTCAAAATTATTCCTTTAGCCTCAATCATTTCATTTCCCATCTCCACTTTCACTGAGAGCTTCTGTATGAAGTTATAAAGTTCATAAGGCATTTGGAAAAAGTCCTCACCCAAGGCTGGTCTGGTTTTCCGTGTAGCTCTGCCACTATTGGATGGATGATCTTGGCTCAGTTACTTCACCTTCTAGGGCCCCAGTCTCTGCCATCTCTATGAGCCTGTGTTTATGACTGTATTGGCTTCTGACTCTTCCTGTCGTTTCAAGAGCTCTTGAGTAGAAAAGCTGGATCTTTGAAATATTTAATACATTTTACTTGTTGATTGGTAGGTTTAGCACACATTCCCTTTTTCTTTTCATTTTTTTTTTTTGTTGTTGTTGTTGTGAGACAGGGTCTCTCACTCCGTTGCCCAGGCTGGAGTGCAGTATGATCTTGGCTCACTGCAACCTTCGCCTCCCGGGTTCAAGAGATTCTCCTGCCTCACCCTCTTGTGTAGCTGAGACTACAGGCACACACTACCATGCCTGCCTAATTTTTGTATTTTTTGATAGAGACAGGGTTGGTTTTGTTCTGGCTAGGCTGGTTTTGAACTCATGGCCTCAAGTGATCTGCCCGCTCAGCCTCCCAAAGTGCTGGGATTACAGGCCTGAGCCAGCATGCTTGGCTCTGGCCCTTTTTTTTTTTTTGAGATAATGTCTTGCTCTGAAGTACAGTGGCAAGATCGGTGCACACTACAGCCACAAACTCCTGGGCACAACAGTCCTCCAGCCTCAGCCTCCCGTAGCTGAGAAAGTCATGTGCCACCATGCCTGGCTAGCATGTGATTTTTATCATAAGCTAACAAAATCACTCTTGTGCCTCTTGATATACAATGCTGCAGCAGGTGCTTTTTACAATAAATTTGTCTCTGGTCTCTCAAAGTGAACATAAATCAGCCTAAATAATGTTGACACATTATTTTATCCTTTTCTTGAAGGAGAGACCCATATGTAAATGGTACGAATGCATACCGAAAGAGGAGAAGGCACAAAGTCATGTTCTTCTACCTCTACAGACTGTTCAGAGTATGTGTGAGGCAAAGTCCTCAAAGACAGGACCATGCAGTTTGCCGGTTTGTTCTCCAGGTCCTTTTGGGACACACAACTACTTGTACTGAATGGCTTAGGTGTGATCTTAGGAGAGGCAAGAGGCCCTTGAGATTCCAGCACTTCTAAGACCCTCTTCCTATAGCTCGGCTCTAAAGAATTGCCTCATGTCCCTCCTTCCCTGCCCGCATGATCTCTGCATCAACCCCATTCTTACCATTCCGTGACCAATGGTCCTTTGTCCACTCTCAGAGGATGAAGTGTTCCTCTTGCCTCTTTGGGTCACTAGCTTCTCATCATCTCCCATCTCCCCAGGGACTTTACTCTATTATCCCCCTACACCTTTGTCTTCAACTTCTTCCTCATCCCTGGTTCTTCTTTTCAAGTCCTGTGCCTGCTCAGCTCTCACTTTAAAACAAATCCTCATGCCTGCACACCTGCTCTCCTTCACTCCTTCACCTGGCTAGCACCACTTTCTCTCTCCATACTTGGTATGCATGCTGCCACCCCTCCTGGCCTCCTCTCCAAGTGCATGTTTTGGCTTTTCTCTGTTTTTAGAGCCCCCATGCATACCTCTAACCTCACGCTTATTCTACTGTACTGCACTTGTTTATACGTCTGACCCTCCCCCTTGACTAAATATAAGTTGAGGACCTCGACTGTATCTTTTACCTATGGGTGGATTCCAATTGTCTTATATAGTAGATGCTCAAAAGTGACTGTTGAATGAACAAAGTAGAAGTGAACTCTAACATGATGAATGTGGCATTTGAGAAGTTGTTACCAAATCTAACTAAGGAACTTGGAATGGGACCATAGAATTCACGAGGTTTAAAACCTCAAGACCCATCTACAGTGATGTTTGAAGAAATAAGTCATTCTGATATATTTCATTTTAAAAACAGCAGAATAGAATCACAGAATTCACTTTAAAAATTACACATGCAGTACCTAGCCACTGAGGAACAAATTTTTAAATATAAAACGCAAAAGGGAAGAAAAATAACTTGTAATTCCAGATGTAGAGATGATCTCTGTTAACATTTCCATCTATATTCAACTAGACTTCTTTTTTAATCCTTCAAAAAATATGTGCTCATGTAAATGTTTATGTATTTATTTACTTTTGAGATAGAGTCTCACTTTGTCACCCAGGCTGGAGTGCTGGGCATGATCACAGCTCACTGCAATCTCAACCTCCCAGCCTCAAGAAATCCTTCCACCTCATACTCCCAAGTAGCTGGGACCACAGGTGTGAGCCACCACACCTAACTAATCTTCTTATTATGTTTTTTAATTAATATTTTTTGAGATGGAGTTTCCCTCTTGTTGCCCAGGCTGGAGTGCAGTGGTGCAATCTCAGCTCACCACAGCCTCCGCCTCCTGGGTTCAAGCGATTCTCCTGCCTCAGCCTCCAGAGTAGCTGGGATTACAGGCATGTGTTACTACGCCTGGCTAATTTTGTGTTTTTAGTAGAGATGGGGTTTCTCCCATGTTGATCAGGCTGGTCTCAAACTTCCGACCTCAGGTGATCTGTCCACCTCAGCCTCCCAAAGTGCTGGGATTATAGGCATAAGCCACTGCGCCCTGTCCTAATCTTTTTTTTTTTTTTTTTTTGTATCTTTTTCCCTGTGTTGGCCAAGCTAGTCTCAAAATTCTGGGCTCAAGCAATCCTTTCACCTTGGCCTCCCAAAGTGCTGGGATTAGAGCTGTGAGCCACTGCACTGGGTGTAAATATATATTTAAAATGGCATCATCTCATATACACTTTTAAAATCTTACCTTTTCACTTGTAATGTATATGTGTCCATGTGAATAAAAACATAGCTACAACATCCCTTTATTGTTAGTATAAAATTAAGGCAGGTGAGGGTCATGATGAGTTTAACCAGTCCATTCTTCACTACTACTTACGCTTAGGTTGTTTATGATGTTTCACTATTTCAAACAATTTTTCAACAAATATCTTTGTACTTACATTTTTAAGCACTCATCCTATGATATGCTGAGTATACATTTCTTTTTTTTTTTTTTTTAAAGACACGGTTTCACCATGTTGGTCAGGCTGGTCTCAAACTCCCGACCTCAGGTGATCCGCCCGCCTTGGCCTCCAGAGTGCTTGGATTACAGGCGTGAGCCACCTCGCCCGGCCAAGCATACATTTCTAAGGCTAAAATTTCCCAGTCAAAAGATACAAGTTGGCCAGGTGTGGTGGCTCATGGCTGTAATTCCAGCACTTTGGGAGGTTGAAGCGGGCGGATCACCTGAGGTCAGGAGTTCGAGAACAGCCTGATCAATATGGTCAAACCCCGTCTCCATAAAAAACACAAAAATTAGCCTGGCATGGTGGCTGGAGCCCTTGGAATCCCACCTACTCGGGAGACTGAGACAAGAGAATTGCTTGAACACAGGAGGCAGGAGGTTGCAGCTAGCCGAGATCGTGCCACTGCACTCCAGCCTGGGCGACAGAGCGAGACTCCATCTCGAAAATAAAAAAAGTGAAAGATACAAGTCTACATTTAAAGTTTGTTACATATTTCCAAGTTTCTCTCCAGTAAGTTGTACCAATTTACACACTCACTAGCAGTATACAAGAGTGTCTTTTTCCCACACCCGCACCAACACAAGGTATGCTCATTCTATCTACTCTTTCTCATCTGAGTTGGTTTCTCAGGTTTTCTCAAAATTTGTAACTCATTGATTGCTGGTAAACATATTTTCATATATTTATTGCTCCTTTTATACTTTTTTTTGAGTTGCCTGTTCATATTCCCTAGTCTCATATATTTGAAAAAGTTATATAAATAGATACATACATAAATATATAGATATATAGAAATCAACCCTCCCTCTGCTAAAAATGTGATGTACAGTTTTTTTACATTGCTATTTGTATTTTAAAGCTTTATTTATGGTGTCTTTTAAAAAATCTGTTTTACTACGCATGAAGTTGAAGTGTTTTTCTCTATAGCTAATACTTTGTTTTCCTTCAAGGTCCCTGCCTTAGGTGTCTTCCCTACATGAGACAGAGACTACCAGTTGTCTACAAATACCTTCTCCTTATCTTTTTTAGCAAGGGAACATTGCTGCCTTAGTATATTTTTGAGCCTCGTTTGCAGCTGGGTGTGAACAGCTTACCAGTAGGCTGATGAATGAAAGTGTTGTTGTGAGACCCGGGGTGAAGCTCCTTAAGAGTAAGGGCTGAGCCCTTCTTTTCCTTTTCTGCTGTCCAGAAGGAAATAGCTAGAGCCTTGGCAGCCATCTTGGACCATTTCCATCATGAGGAAGAAAGCCAAACTTGGCAGAGGGAACAGAAAGAAGGAGCCTAGAGTCCTGACGGCATCGTGGCGCTGTCACACCAGCCCTATGCTGTCTACTTATGGACTTCTCTTTTTTTGAGAGGATAAATAAGTTCCTATAGACAGGCCCTTAGTAAGAACAACCCTAATTCCAAGAGAAATTCCTAACTCATACATCAACCCAAAGTTATGTGCATATAATATATATACCGTTTACTTGTATATATATACACACACACATAATATTTACCTGTATTTTCTTCTAGGTATTTTATCTACTACTTTGTGTGTACAGATATATGACTGAAAAGATACATAACCAAGATTTAACAGTGTATATTAAATAATAGTATTTTGGTAGAGACTTTTTCAAAATGAAGATTACTAAACCCACTGGTAGATAAAATCATTATACTGAATTTTAAGGAAGGATCTAATTACAGAGGTTTACTCTATTAGGCATTTTTTGAAGTGAGTCCAATGAACCTGATATGGAATTCTTTCATAATACAGATCTTGAGAAATAGGATTAATATCAATTTCCTTGCCTAATCGTGAGCTTTTATCCTGAGAAGTTAATTGTCAGAGAATATGACTATAAAATGTGAGACTCTACATCCAGTTGGGAATTTTTTGATAAAGGTAATTGGATACATGTCTAAACTTGTGCAATAAAGGGCGATGGTAAAACAAAATTTTACTATAGAGTCAGAATGTCAATATTATTGGTTGTATTTATTTATTTGTTTTTCATGAAGTTGGGGAAGGTCTCACTGTGAGGCCCAGACTGGTGTGGAACTCCTGGGCTTAAGCAACCCTCTCACCTCATGCTCCTGAGTAGCTGGGACCATAGGTACACACCACCATGCCCAGCTTTGGTTTTAAAATATGTTTTGACGGTAGGTGTAAAATGTTTTCTAAAACTTAACAACACATATTACTCCTGCTTCTATAAAGGTTGGTCAGGTATTGGTGTTCAATTTAATGTAACTAGTATTTCCTTAACTATAATGTATTAAATACCTGCTATGTATTAAAATTTAGTTTCAAAATGACCTACGAGACAGGTAGTATAATTCCTATTTTAGAGAGGAGGCACTGAAGCTCAGAGATGTTCATTCACTTGTCCAAGGCTACTCATAGGCTGATTGGGAAAAAAAAAAAAAAAGAGCCTCTGAAAGCTGTTGACTCCAAAGCCTGAATTCCTAGCTACTCATTTTAGGCCCTGGGTTGGGCCTGCAGGACTTAAGAGATGAGTAAGACACAGTTTTCCACAGGCAATGTTAAAGAAAAATTAGAACTTACCTGCCCCACATAGGTTTGTTATGTTAATACGAGTGGGCAGAGAACTGCCTTTTGAATTTGCTGCAGACACAGCCACAGTCCAATTTCCGGTTTTCGGAATGACTGTGGACCAGGAGGTGTGTCCTGTGATGTTCTGTGTTACGGCTTTCCCTCCTGTCAGCTCCCGCAAGGTCACCTCATAGTGGAGAATTTTTCCTCTTGCCTCTGAGACGCTCAGATTCTGTAACAAGACACATTTATTCACTATCTACTCCCAGGCAAGATCACTGATACTCTGTGCCTGGACTTCATGGGTCCAGATGTAGCAGGCAGCTACACTGAGTGACCATTTTATTCATATCTTCTCAAGTGCCCCGCTACACACGTTTATGCAATACCCACCCTTCCCGACCTGCCACTTAGGAAATAGAAAATCAGTTAGTGCTTTTTAAAGATAATTCTTAAGAACACATTGATTTTTCCTTTTTTGCTTTAAAATGAAACTTACTAATAGTAGACGACTTAGTCACATCCAATAGAACAAGTGTAGAATCTGAACTCAGAAGATCTGGATTTGAGTTCCAGCTCTACTGATAGCACAGCCCAAGGGCAAGGCACTCAGCCCCCGAGTCTCCATTTCTAGATTTGTAGATCACACATGCACAAATAACCTTTTCTATAGAAAGTGCACTGCTGCGAAGACATCAAACAGAAGATTTTCAAGAGCTAAACGAGTAAAATCTTCACTTGCTGAATTGAATTAGCCATCTGTACCGGGAAACTGAGACGCTGTTCATAAACATGTGACTAACAACTTTTGGAACTGCAAAAATTTCAATTGAGATCATTTGGGAGCAATCCCAGAAAGTAAGCAGAGAACTAATTATTTGTATTATACCCCTGTTTTGACAAGGACCATGGGAAACAGAAGCTTATCACTGGTGGTGCCCATCCCTGCCTAACGCAAGGAGAGGAAGGCTTGCTCACCAGACTTAAGCACTACAGTTTTCTTGGCAAGGCCGTCCCTCCCGTGAGTGGGGGCCTCCAGCTGCCTTTGCTGAAAGACACCCTGTAGTCAGCAAATGCCCCTTGCTCACCAAGCACTGTTCTAATAATTTGGTTTCCTATGTCGTTTATCTGTCGGGAAAGGCTGGGCTAACGTGAACATCTGGTTCACTTATAACTTGTACTTCTCACTTTAAGTGAATAAATTGGCCTTCTGATTATAATTTGGCTTCTGAAACAATTCGCATACTGGGAGAGAAGGTTCTGATCTGCTGACTCAAGCTTTCTGGCTGGCCCCACAGCTGCATTTTTTGCTGAAATTAATCCATGAGCATCTAGTTTTTTATATTTCCATTTCTGGAAGCTTGGTTAATGCAGGTCCATTCTGGTGACACTCCTGGATCCAAAAGGCCCAAAACTAGATCTTAAATCATGGTCAGTGCCCCAGGTGGATGCCACATTGCTGTGGGCCCCTTTGTGTGGACATTCTGCCCTTCTCTAAAGTCAGCTTTTCAAACATCTGTCACAGCTGATCTCACAGGCCTATTGTATGGATTAGAATAAGCAAGTGCTTTTTAGAGTAGGATGTTCTACACTATTATTATTAAATATGCCCTTTGTCAGAGGAGAAAAACAATAAATTAAAGCAGATGCTGGTGAGGGAAGGCCATCCCCTCAGCTATCTCTCACTCCATCCTTCTTTATCTGTCCCTTCTGCAAGTCCAGAGATAGGACTGTTACTGCACTCACCCCCCAAGTTTTCCAACTCTAAAGTACTTCCCAAGAGTTAACTGAACTCACAAAACTCTTCTTTCTGGCCAGGGACCCAAGAGGCTTCAGTCTCACTCTAACATTGCAAAGCAGTCTTTATCACCTCGCTCTCACTGTCCTTCATAGACCTCCTAGAAATCTCATTTAGTACAATAGTAAAATGCTGAAGGAAGGGATGAAACGTTATCTTGGATCCAATGACTGTGCATAGTGACTGCTGTGAAAATCTAGCTGATCACAGCAAACTAGTAAATAGGGGTGTGACTCTGAAGCATCATGAAGATTTCCAGAGGGCATGAACCCAGACTCTTACATTTTCCCCTTTGCGTCTCGTATTTTAGAGTTGAAAATATCAGTGAAAAGGTGGGAGTGGGATGGAAGTAGTTGGAGAAGTAAACATGGTATCCCATGAGTTAGGCTGATATAAGATGTCGAACTCAATTTTTGGAATAAGGATTATCCTTTCTTAGGTAATTGGTCTCCTTAACCAAATTGAAAAACAAGCTTAACTGGTCCAACAGGGTCCATGGGACAAAAACTTCAATGAGCCAATAGGAAAACAGATATTTAGCCGCTTAGTCTCCTGAAGCAACTGAAAACAGTATAATCAGTTCAGAGTTTTTTTTTTTTGAAGGCAGCATAAAGTTTGCAAATGGTGTATGTAGTCCATCACTCCTGGAATATGCCTTGCCCTGATGGAAGGGAATATCATCAAGGAACCACCAAACTGGAAGTGAGTCTACAGATTAACAATTAATTCAATGATTCATTTTATAAGTGGGAAAAACGGGCTCAGGGACATGAAGTGACTTGCTCAAGGCCATGGACAGATGAAGAAGGTAGGTACAGAATCCAGATTTCTCGACTTCTAGGCCTGTGTTCCCTCTGTTATGACATGCTGCTCCCTATATAGACAAGCCTGAGACAGTGAACTGGTAGGTGAGGGCAGCTGCGTTTGATGGTTGAAATCCCCAGCCACCCTTCAGCCAAAATTTGCAAAGCAACTTCTCTAATTGTGAGGTTTGATACATTCTGACATGCAGCACCAACAGCCAGCACGAGTTCATCAGTTTGGGGAGGGTGGAGACTGAGAATCCCTTTTTTCTAGAGCTAGCAGGTTCTGACTCACAGGAGACAAGCCGTGTGCTCAGAACTGCAGATGGGAGGAGCCTGCCGACTCTTCCCAGACCAACTAATTTGTATACTGGTGCTGTTGGTTTGGGTGAATGATAAAGGAGAGACCAGCGTTTATTGGGCCATACCGTGAGCCAGGAGCTTTACGTTTAATGTCCCATTTAGCCCTTATAACTCTCCGTTCTGATGAGGATGTTGAAGCTTGGGGAATAGTCCCCGCAGAAAAGTCATGTGAGATTTTAGAGTGCCCTCTGGTGGATGTGAGAGAGGTGCGCGCTATTTAGAACGCGTCTGGTATCCCCTGGGAGTGTCTCCAAGACAAGACCTGCAACGTCTTGTACCTTCTGGGCAGTGCTGAGAATGGGTCTCAGGCCAGCGTTCCTACTGTCATTGCCACCTTCTCCCATTGGTAAGAGTATGCTATAAAGGAACCACCGTCCCATTGCCTCTCTCCTTCAGTTTTCTTTCTGCTCTGTCCTGTGGGAAAGGATTTAAACTTATGGAAAGCCTTTCAGACTTGGCTTTGAGAACTGAAGAGTGAACAGCTCTCTCAGTAAACCTCCTGTAAGAGTTCTGCTGCCTGAAACTTTCAGCATTAAAAAACATGGGAAATCTAATCCATGACAGGACAAAATATGGCACATTTCAGAATGCAATGCATCTGTTTTTATTTTTAATAAAAGATCTATTGGAGGAGGGTGTCTCCATGAATTGATGAATCATTTCTTCTTAAGATTTTTAAAAAGCACACTGAATTTGTCATAAAGCAATGTTTGACTTCTGAACTTCCCCTGATGCAAATAATAAAGAAAAAAACTGTCAGTGCTTAGCCTATATCAAAGAAGAGGGCCTATAATTTAGACCTTAGAAAGCTGGGGGAATCTGAACACTATTAACCACAGCTTCTCTTTCTTTTGATTTTGGCTTTGGAATACTGCTGACTTTGATTTTTTCTTATTAGAACAGATCTTTTGTTTTCTTGCTCTACTACATGGCAGCTGTATGACCTTGGGCAAATTATTTTCCCTCTTTGAGCCTCAGTGCCCTTATCTATAAAATGTAGGCTTATTGGAGCCTTCAATGAGTTAAGGGAGGTAAACTGCTTTCAAGAGTGCTTGGCACATGTTAAGACTCTTGGCGACTTCCCTTCTCTCAGTTACTCTAAAGTAATATAGAAATCATCATGACTGGCACTTTTGCTAATATACTTACATGACTCGTCTACCAGTCTGTGAAGAGCTAGGTTATCTTGACTCTTGGCCTATTCTCCAGTTCTATGTGGAAGTCTCACCAATGCCATTCAGTTGGTTACAAAATACATGTAATGTGAGGTTTTTCTTATGGGCATCTTGATTTTAGAACTCATGACTGCCTTCTGCAACTCCAGTCCAAAACGAAGAAGTGATTCAAAAGACAACCCTCAACCGTGCGCAGTGGCTCATGCCTTTAATCCCAGCACTTTGGGAGGCCAAGGTGGGCGAATCACTTGAAGTACAGAGTTTAAGACCAGCCCGGCCAACATGGTGAAATCCCCTTTCTACTAAAAATACAAAAATTAGCTGGGCATGATGGTGCATGCCTGTAATCACAGCTACTCAGGAGGCTGAGATGGAAGAATTGCTTGAACCCAGGAGGCAGAGGTTGCAGTGAGCTGAGATGGCACCTCTGCACTCCAACCTGGGTGACAGAGTGAGACCCTGTCTCAAAACAAAACAAAACAAAACAAAACAACTCTCACCTGGACATTTTAAAAAACACTTCATTGAAATTGTCTAAGGATCTATTTTCCTGTAGCACCCTCAATGTCATGCACAATGTTTGCCTCATAACAATAACTTATCACACACTTTTCACAACGATCTCATTAATCTTCACAACTTCATGTGATGTGCACTTTACTCATGAGTAAAATAAGGAACAGAGAGTGTAAGTACTTTGCCCAAGAACACCCGGCCAGTAAGTAGTGAAGCTGGAACTTGAACCCAGGTGGCACAGCTCTACCAAGAGGTGAGCTTTTAACTGCTGCAGCAGGCCAGCACTTCTAGATACTCCCCAGTGTTCTGCTATACTGAACTGATTTAACTGATAGTCAAACCTCTCGGTGGTGACCCTGGCATAATGATTTCTATTTTGTTTGGCAGCTGGAAAAACAGAAAAATAAGAGAAACTTTCATGAAAGCAAAACTTTAAAATGCCCTTCCCATCTCTGCTTTCTATCTTCTGTTCATTCTTGGCTACCTACTCTCTTATTTTTTGCACTGGCCACATTCTGCTATCCAACCCAAATTCCCTACTTTCAGCTGGCATAACATGTGTGACTAGTAAGCAAGGAAAAGCAGCCCTTTCTTTCCAAAAATATCTTTGGCAAAGCTGTGCCAGCCTGTGATGGGCCACGATTGGGAAGAGGGAGACAGAGTTGAATATTACAACAAAACAATCTAAATTGTACCATCTGCTGCTTTTGTATTTAAATATTGATTCTGAGATTGGATAGCTCCTATAATTATATAAATGCCCTAAGCTTCTGGCAGCTAATCCTCACTAGGGATTTACAATAGACCTTTGTCCTACATCAATATAAATCAGGTCCCAAATAATAACTTTCCACTTTTAACAAGTTTTTTCATATGAGGAGGCCAAAGAATTTATCACTTCAGTGCAATGTGATATAGGTTGGAATATTCTTTATATCAAAGAGAAATGCAAGGAGAAAGAGACAAACCAAATGTACTGAATCAGCTGTTCCTTTCACAACAGTTGCTCTGAGGCTATGCCATAAATTAGTATATGGGGCTTGCTGTCATCTCTTTCTTTCTATCGTCTGTGGTTTGAGGGTAGCTGTTTGTCAAAATGAATTACCTCATATAACAAATAAAAAACATCAAATCTTTTCCCTACTTTTGGAACCAAGAGTTTTCTTTCTTTCTTTCTTTCTTTTTTTTTTGAAATGGAGTCTCACACTGTTGTCCAGGCTGGAGTGCAATGGCTCAATCTTGGCTCACTGCAACCTCCGCTTCCCAGGTTCAAGCAATTCTCCTGCCTCAGCCTCCTGAGTAGCTGGATTTACAGGTGTATGCCACCATGCCTGGCTAATTTTCTTGTATTTTTAGTAGAGACAGGGTTTCAACATGTTGGCCAAGCTGGTCTTGAACTCCTGATCTCAGGTGATCCACTCACCTCAGCCTCCCAAAGTGTTTGAGATTACAGGCGTGAGCCACTAGGCTTGGCCTGAGATTTCTTAACTGTCTCTGTATTGCTCTCAAAACACAGGAGCTGTGCTGTTGAATGTGGGAGGGAGCCCCTAGCTACAGGAAGCCATGGAGCTCTTGAAACATGGCTAGCCCAAACCGAGATGTGCTACTCTCTGGAGGCTGAACTCTTAACCAATGTGCCCTTATTGACATTGAGTAGACACACCAGTTTTTGTAGACTTAGGATAAAAAGGTTATAAAATATCTAAATAATTTAAAAAATTGATTACATGGTGAAATGACAATATTTTGGATCTACTGGGTTAGATAAAATGTATTATTAGGCCGAGAGCCATGGCTCATGCCTGTAATCCCAGCACTTTGGGAGTCCAAGGTGGGTGGATCACTTGAAGCCAGGAGTTTGAGACCAGCCTGGCCAACATGGCAAATCTTATCTTTACTAAAAATACAAAAATTAGCCAGTCATGGTGGTGCACACCTGTAATCCTAGTAACGTGGGAGGCTGGGCCCCTGAATCACTTGAATTTAGGAGATGGAGGTTGCAGTGAGCTGAGATTGCACCGCTGCACTGCAGCCTGGACAACAGAGGGAGACTCCATCTCAAAAAAAAAATTATTAAAATTAATTTCACCTGTTTCTTTTACATTTTAAAATTTGGCTACATAAAAATTTTTAATCATGCATGTGGCTCACATTTGTGGCTTGCTTCTATTTCCATGGAACAATGCTTCACTAAAGTAATCCTTTCCATGCCAAATCCATAGAGGTGGCCCTTTCTCATTGCTCACCACTCCCCGACTCCATTGGGCGAGGCCAACCATCATCCCTCCAGCTGAACCTGGAACTGCCCCCTAACACCCAAGTGTCCTCAGCATCCTGCTCCTACTCCTGTCCTCTTGCTGGACTGTGAGCTCCAGGACATGAGCACTGGATTTGTCTTGTTCACTTTCATATCCCAGCTACGCAGGAGCTTTCATATATTCGTTTGAATGAATGAATGAGCTCAACATGAGTATTTCTCTTCCAGACTCATGGCCTCAAACAAATTTCAGAAAGTTTGTGATTTGCTATGATCAAGATAATGAGAGGACACTAAATAAATTATAGAAAGGTTAATGTGGCTTTTACCTGGTTCTCCTATCTTTTTCATATACATATGAAAGGCAGTTTTCTTCTTAGAAGATACATGCTGTTTTAATTAGAAAAGAAGTATATTGGAATCATGGACTGAGACGCTTAATTAAAGCAAAGGACACAATATAAAACAGTATAGGAGTGGATAAAGGAAGTTTGAGGGAGAGGATTGCTAAAAGCCCCCATTTGTAAAGGGGTCTAATCCTGGGGCTGTTTGTGATCAAGCAACATTTTTTACTTTTATTGCATTTGTGGTTTTAACAATACCCAGGTGTCTTTGTTTGATTTCATAGATTAGTCTGTGCTTTTTGGCTTCAAGATTGAAAGTAGTTGTCCTCTTAAAAATAGCTATGGGCCAGGTGTGGTGGCTCACGCCTATAGTCCCAGCGTTTTGGGAGGTTGAGGTGGGCAGATTGCTTGAACCCAGGAGTTCATGACCAGCCTGTGCAACTTGGTGAAACCCTGTCTCTGTGACAAACAAAGATTAGCTGGGCATGGTGAGGCAGGCCTGTAGTCCCAGCTACTCAGGAGGCTGAGGTGGGAGGATCACTTGAGCACAGGAGGTGAAGTGAGCTGAGATTGTGCCACTGCACTCTGAGAGACAGAATGAGAACCTATCTCAAAAAAAAAAAAATCTATGATTTTAAAAAGTAGTACAAGATATTTTTGAGAAAATGGTACTTTCAGGAGAAACTATGGCATGGGAAAGGAGTGCCAAACCATAACAAAGCAAAGGTCTCCTTCACCAGCACCCTCACACACTGCCACCTGCTCCATTCATACACACACACACACACACACACACACACGTACTTACACATTCACACCCTCCTCACATACGCCCATACTCCCACACCTTCCATACTCACACACACATCTTTACACTCACATCCATTCACACCCCCACTCACCCCACTCCCACCCCCACACCCAGGGCTGCACCCAGTCAGCACAGACTTGTTCTCTCTGATGTAAACATCCTACAAAAGTGAAAGGTCATCTCACATTTCCCCATATGTAAAAGAAACGTGCTCTCACTTTGTTCACAGGCAAATGGGGTTTTACTTGGGGCTTCCTTTGATGCCAAGACATGAAATTCTCTTCCTTGCAGTGGTAGGTGTTTCTTGTATTTGGTTTCCCAGAGTTGCTCAAAGGAAAAAAACCCACAAAACCCACCACACATGTCCTTGCCCCCTTTCCTCAGCGAGGTATGACTTGGGCCCTATCACAAAGCGATCTGGCTGCAGAGTTTTCCTGCTAGATGAGTCCCTTGTACCAGGGCCCTCCCTTGAATTCCCAAGCCTGCCTGAATTCCCAAGCCGGTGTGAGGAATCCCTGTTAGAGGCTGGGATAAGAGCGGACTCAAATCACCTGACATCCCCTCATTGGAAATCACCTCTTGACACCTGAGTTTCCGTGTTTTAAAATGTGGAGTGAGACTACATGCCAGTTAAATCCTTCGGCTCTAGAGGTCTATAACTCTGTGCTTCTGTGGTTCAAAGCACAACTGCTCAGTCATTCTGGTCAGTGTTCCCAACCCCACCCCCAGTTGAGTGGCCTGTGTGGGGCCATTGAAGAAGCCCAGGTTTGACAGAAAGGGACTGAATCCTGTAACAGTTTAGGACTGGATCCAACTTTCCTTGGGAAGCCTCTGAGACTAGAGAATCACTGAAGGTTTTGAGGTTGGCTTGTGATGACCACCATCTGACATCAAGTTGTAGAAGCTTCTAGCGCTTACCTTTTTGCTTTTTCCCTTCCATTCCCCTTCCCCTCCCTTCCTTTCTTTCTTTCTTGAAAGAGTCTTGCTCTGTTGCCCAGGCTGGAGTGCAGTGGCACCATCTCAGCTCACTGCAACCTCTGCCTCCCAAGTTCAAGGGGTTCTCCTACCTTATCTTCTCAAGTATCTGAGATTAGCTGAGCATCACCATACCCAGCTAATTTTTTTGGTATTTTGGTAGAGACGGGGTTTCGCCATCTTGGCCAGGATGGTCTCAAACTCCTGGCCTTAAGTGATCTGCCCACCTTGACCTCCCAAAGTACTGGGATTACAGGCATGAGCCACTGCGCCTGGTCCTTTTTGGTTTCTTATCATAAGCCAGTTCCAACTCTAAGCATTCTTCTTGGGCCCACAATCCTGGCTACACAGAAGGAAATATTTTCTAAACAATAAGAGATGTTCAATCATGGCATGGGAAGACTACAAAGTGAGATTCTCCCTGTCCCAGAATGTCCCCACTGAGACATCTGTCTGTCCTGGCAGGAGTAGGAGCCATGTTTATAGTGAAAGGAAGGCTGAACTAGAAGAGCCTTGAAGTCCCTCCAAATTCCAAGACCTCATTTTAGAACTTAAGCTTTGTGAAGCTAGAAATAAAATCAGGGCATCAGAGAAGAAATCGCATACTCACATTTACCAAGCATCACTTGTGGCTAACAAATACTTATTTTGACTTCACTCTGATGCTGGTTTCAGAGAACCAAATTGACATCCACTATAAACTCACTTTGTTACAGTGAGAAGCACACAGGCATGGAGCTTTCACCGTTAGGATAAGCATGCATCATGCAGCACCACTGATTTTTACACTGGTGGCCCCTGTGATTTTTACATTTGTGTCCTCTCATTTGCTGATCCCCACAATGGTCTTGTCAGCTTTGCAGATACCAGTATCATTACCCTCATTCTACTGAGAGAAACCCTTGAATTGAGGGGCGTGGAACAGATTAACTCGTAGCATATCTTTCCAGATCACTGTTGAGGACACTTTTGGAGGAGACATCTTTACATGAGAGGAGGAATTTTGGTTTTAACTAGTCACTTGCTAATGAAAAGGAAATAATTGAGCTGAGTTTTTCTATAATATTCACAAATTATGGCTGTTCTAAATGTCCTGTTTTGAGAATTGTCTTGCTATTAAAAGATTTATTTTAAAATAAATTTTGAGCTGCAGTGCTAGTTTCAAAGTGGAGAGCTTGATCATGATTCACCAAGCTATTTATAGTAGTCTCCTCTTATACCAGACATTTTATGTGTGTGTGAGAGAGACAGGGAGAAGAAAGAAGAAAAAATAACTCATTTTTTTAAAAACTGAAGAAGAATGCAGTGATCAAAATCCATCATGTGAACCCTATCAGAGGACTTTACAATTGCTATTCCTACTCTTCTGGTTTTGTGCTCATTTAGATTCATAATTCCAAAACTTCATTTCTAACCTTAACTGAAGAGGTATAGTGAAGAGGATGTGAGTTCTGAGAAATAAAGAGGAGGGAAGTCCACCTGGAAACCTCTTATAAGCATTGCCAATCAGTAGCTCAATTCAAATCGCACAGCATTTTCTTTCCACAAAGGTGAGTCACGATGCAGCAGTTCTGGATAAGGTTTCAGTCTCAGGTCTGTGCTTAGTAGCTGGGTGACTTTGGGCAAGAACTTCCTTTCTCTGATACTCGTTCTTTTCATTCATTCATTTGTTTTCTTGTTCACTGGTAAGTGGGCATACCAGTACTTACCTCAGGGGGTTTTTGTGAAGATTAAATAAAATGGCAATGCCAGCTTTCAGTGCTTTGTGAAACTTTCACATTCTATAATAATGTCAGGCTTCACTGTCTTCTGGAAGGTTGTTTAATTTACTACTGTTTTACTACTACTCCTGAGAAAGTGCTGCTTTCTATTCCTGTTTATATTATTTTCTCTTTTTTTTTTAAAACAGAGTCTTGCTCTGTCACCCAGGCTTGAGGGCAGTGGCACCATCTGGGCTCACTGCAACCCCTGCCTTCCGGGTTCAAGCAATTCTCCTGCCTCAGCCTCCCCAGTAGCTGGAATTACAGGTACCCACCACCATGCCCGGCTAATTTTTGTATTTTTAGTAGAGACGGGGTTTCACCATGTTGGCCAGGCTGGTCTCTAACTCCTGACCTCAAATGATCCACCTGCCTCAGCCTCCTGAAGTGTTGGGATTACAGGCGTGAGCCACCACATCTAGCCTGTTTGTATTATTTTCTACCACTATTAGTATTCCTACAGTAGGGTAGCTTTCTTTCCTCTTTCTCCCTCTTCAATGATTTAAAACTATTCTTAAATATCCCCATCCACAGCTTTCTCATCTTTTGTTTCCCAAAGAGTGAATAAGTAAGATGACATGGTCACTGCTGGGTATATGTATGTAGGAGAGATGGGACTGGGCAGAGAGGGGACAACAGTCAGAAGAGATGATATGATATAGCTGGGGTCAGAAAGTGGAAATGCAGAGGATGGAAAGAGACCTTGATCTTACAGCAAGTGGGATTGAAACGATGTGACTGTGTGGAGGAAGGAACTCAGCTCTCACCCTTATCCACCAAAGGAACATGACACTGTGTGGTGTGTCATGAATATGTCTGAGAAAATGAGCTCTAGCAGTCACTGAAGGCTCCTATCAAAGCCACTATGCAAATAGGTATTTTTTTGCCTTGAAACTAATATTATTCCCTTGAGCTTTAAGTTGACACTGAAAACTTACCTTCCAGAAAAGAGAAATCTGTTGTCTACTGTAGTCAATGTGCCGTTTCATGTACCAGACATCTAACATCCCAGTAGGCTCTGTTTCGAAGGAGAAAAAGAGACATTTTTACATATTTACTCAGTAGAAAACCTTTAAACGTTTTTAAATGATTCTGGAAGAGTAGAATTAGAGGACAATTTCAATTTTTTGTGTGTGTTCCAGTATTTTTTCTTTTTCTTGTTTAACAATGAAAATATATATCTTTGGCCAAAAAGTCAAAACAACAAGGTTATCTTAAAAACAGATTTCTAAAAAAAATGATGAGGAATTTGTTTCTTAATTTACTTTTTTTTGGTGACAGGATCTCACTCTGTTGCTCAGGCTGGAAGGCAGTGGCACAATCTCGGCTCACTGCAACCTCTGCCTCCCAGGCTCAAACAATCCTCCTGCCTTAGCCTCTTGCATAGCTGGGACTACAGGTGTGTGCCACCATGCCCTGCTAATTTCTGTATTTTTTGTACAGACAGGGTTTCATCATGTTGCCCAGGCTGGTCTTGAACTCTTGAGCTCAAGTGATCCACCCACCTTGGCCTCCCAAGGCTTGAGCCACTGCACCTGAACTTAACTTATTCTTAAAACATGTATTATTAAAATAATCCAAGGAAAGTATATGTGGCTTTAGCACCATAAGACAGAGCAATAAATAAATAAGTAAATAAATAAAGTACATGTGGTTCTTTTTTTTTTTTAACCAAAATGCAGAAAGAATTCTCAACAGAGAAAGATACAACTCATATAGAAAAACACTTTTTGCTCTTCGAAAGATACACTAATACAAATAACCTTGTGTTCATCTCCATTCCTAGACTTATCATGTTGTAGTTATAATTATTTGGTTTGTGATCATTAGACAATGATCTACTTAAAGGGAAGGCCTATCTAATTTAATATGCCACATACCCAGTGAGGTGCTTAGAATATAATAGTCTCCTAATAATTGTTAAATAATGAATGCATATCAGGTGATATTATCTATTTAATGCCAAAACCCAGGTTGAACTGATTAAATAAATAACCACAAATCTATAAGACAATGGTCAAATATGGCCCAACTTAATTTCAACCAAACATACTTGCAAAGAGACTAAATAATCAACTGCTGTGTGTATCTGTGAGCGTGAGTGTGTGGGCATAAGTTCATGCTCACGTGAGTGGGTGAAATAATTTTGTTTTCTCTACTATCAAGTCACTTCGATTTGTTTTGATTTACAGCCAGGAGTGGACCCAATAGAAACAACGCCTGAAAACAGGCTTCAGCTGTGCCAAGCTAATTTCCTCAATAGTGAAACTTAGAGTGTATTTGAGGTGAGGCTGCACTGGGTTATTTTCTGGATTAGAAAGTTCTATCTAGGCCAGGCGAAGTGGTTCATGCCTGTAATCCCAGCACTTTGGGAGGCCGAGGTGGGCGGATCAAGAGGTCAAGAGATGGAGGCCATCCTGGCCTAATGGTGAAACTCCGTCTCTACTAAAAATGCAAAAATTAGCTGGGCATGGTGGCACATGCCTGTAGTCCCAGCTACTCAGGAGGCTGAGGCAGGAGAATCACTTGAACCCGGGAGGTGGAGGTTGCAGTGAGCGAGATCGTGCCACTGTACTCCAGCCTGGTGACAGAGCAAGACTCTGTCTCAAAAAAAAGAAAGTTCCATCTAACCAGATAGAAATTTCTAAAAAGTTAAGTCCCACCACCTGGATAACAGGAGATAAGAGAAGAGCAAAAGAGAAAGAAAGGGAGCATAAGTACCAGCACATAGTGGGCAGGTGCTATGTGGGCCCATCCACAGCTCCGTCTCCTGTGCTCCTGAAACCCAGGACGCCACTTCAGTGCAGTAGTCAGTGTAAGCTTCAGAGCCAGGTCTGCGGGGTAAACCCAGCTCTATGACTTTGAACAAATGCTAACCATGTCCGTCCTTTGGCTAGTCCCTGATCTGTCAGATGAGGGTGAGAATTCCACACAGCACAGGGGCGGAGTGGGAATTTAAGGGGAGCGTGCTGACACCTGGTGAGTGCTCAGCACGTGTAGCTCTTCTTGTTTCCCGCATTTGAAAACTGAAGTGCTGAAAGGTTAAGGAACTTGCTAAGGTCCCAGAACTCATCATCAGAGATGCCAGGCTTTGCACACAAATCGGTTTTATCCCAGAGCCCACAGCCTTGGCTCTGTACCTTTCAGGTGCCTGGCTCTGAGAAGGCTGATGGTTTCTCTGCAGTACTTCCATCCCCAACAGGTGGGCCTTCTTTTTGTTCTATCCTCTTCCTTCATCACTTTTCCTGCCTCTCTTGCTCTCCTTTCTTGTTTTTTCTAAACATTCACTTGTTTTATTTCCTCTCTTTTTCCAGTAGTGGTAGTATTTACCTTTGCAGTGAGGACTTAGAGGTAAGAAATGCTTATGTAAAACATTTTGAAAGTGCTCTAAATTCTCCAGGAGTAGGAAGAGTGGCCCAGGAGTCAAGCCGGGGAATTCTATCTGCTAGCTTAGATGCAAAACGAGAAAAAGCACAGGCAACAAAGGAAAGGGGATGTGACATTTACTAACCACCTACTATCAGGTGGTGTCTGGACACTTTATATCCATCATCTCATTTAACCATTATACAACATAAGGGTGCATATGATTACATTTGCTTTATAGGGGAGGACAAGGAGGCTGGCAAAGGTTAAATGATTTACAAAAGACTTGGGTCCGGTAAATGGCAAAGCTGAGGACTGAGGCCAGGTCTTGCTCTCTCCAAAGACCCTGATTTTCCTATTACAGTTCACTACATTGACCAAAGCCCTCCATAAACTAGATAATCCGGACATTTGCACAATCAGGGTCTGGAAACCTGGGTGTGCTCAGTGTCAAAGCCAGGTGACATGTACCACAGCAGTACATGTCTTCAGTTAATTACATATTGGTAAGAAATCTAAAGGGAACACTCATTGACTCATTAAAAATCCACAACCTAACAGATTATTACAGAGTTAAGAATCAAATTCTAGAATTATACTCTTTTCACAAGATAAACTGCAAGTAAACTGAAATGTTAATGGTGCCCACCTGCAGTGTATACCTCTATGGGAGAGAAACCATTAGTTGAATCTGCATGAGTCTCAAAGCGTAGCATTTCATGACCAGAGGTGTCAAATCACTGCTGCTTAAAGCAGCATAAGGGCTAATAGTGAGGAGAATCTTTGACATTCAGCTGTCACAGAATCACTGAAAGTTCTAACCTCAATGTTATCTGGCAAAATACAGATAAAACTATCATAGGCACGTGAGAAAAAAAAAAAGCCAAAGGCCAATATGTTCCAGTGATTAAAAAAAATGAGTACAAATGACTAAACATACAAATATGAGAAATGGAAGTCAAAAGGAAAAAACTGCAGGGTTGAAGTGGAAGAAGCCACCAATATGAAAAAGAGATGACCTTCCCTCAGACTTCACTGAGCAAAAGCAAGAAATCAGATGGAAATTCCTTCCTCTTTCCACCACAAAAACGTTCAAACTACCCCAACCAATTCCCTAACACAGCAGTGCTACTGATGTCCCAGTGGATGAACCATCTTCCATCATGGTCCAACTCTTTAGCTAGAGTTCTAGGGCGCACTCCCTCTCACTTTATCAAAGACCCATCTCAAGCCATTATCACCACCTTCTCTGTGCTATTAACTTCTCCTTCTCTGCTGGACCCTTTCATCCCCTTGCAAAGACACTGTATTATCTCAGATCCTAAACACAAAAACAACAAAAGATTGTTTGAAATCTCTGCTCTTCTTCATATAACTCCTTGAAAAGAGTTCTCAATCATTCCTTCCTTCCAAGATAGGTGTTGAGCTTAGAGGAGAACAAGTGAAGGAGAGAAGGAGGTAGGGACTGTTACTGAATCTAACATCACATTTTCCTGTTAGTGAAAGTGTGTGATATAAGTCTCTTTAGAAGAGAAAAGAATCATTCATTTTCAAGCCTTAGGCAAAATGACACAAATATGATGCTTTCACGTATAGCTAGCTTAGGGGTCAGCAAACTATGGCCCATGAGCCATATCTGGCCCTCTGCCTGTTTTAATACATCCTGTAAGCAAATGGTCTTGATAATGGTTGAAAAGAAATCAAAAGAAGAATCCTTTTTAGTGACATGTGAAGATTACATAAAATTCCAATTTCAGCATCCATACATAAAGTTTTATTGGAACACAGCTATGCCTATTTGTTTAGGTATTGCCAATGGCTGCTTGCATGTGACAATAGCACATTTTAGTAGTTGTAGCAGATCATATGATCTGCAAAGCTGAAAATATTTACTGTCTGGACCTGTAGAGAAAATGTTTGCCGATCCCCCAAGCTAGACTGTTATGAGATGTTTGCAGTCATTTAAAAAGGCTGCCAAAAAAGAACTCTATTATAGAATCATACACAGTTTTAGAGAGTACCTAAAAAAAATCTCACTAGGAATTTTTTAAAATGCCAAAATAACCTCTAATATTTAATTGTTCACACCTATCTTATCTTGGCAATAAATATTTTTAAATTACAAATGAGTGAATGAATTTCCTAGCTTCTCAATGTGGGAAGAGGTGGCTGCAGCTGGTAACTCTTCATTTTCTCCCCTCACCTCTGCCCTCACCATGATGGGGAAGGGTTTCTCCTTTACTACTCTGCCCCAAGTATGAATGAACATGCAACACTTCCTTTATTAACTGTATTAGCGTTGAGCAAGATCAAAAACTGCAAATAAGACTTTTTAAAATGCTGAATGAACAGAGACACATGTTAGTAAGATAGTGCTAAGGAACAGCTGATTCATCGGTATTTTTGCATCTCTTCCTGGATGTTTTAAGTGGTGAGAGATCACTTTCCCTCAATACCTGTGCGTATTCTCAAGCATGTCTGGGCACCTTGAGCCCAAACTCAAGGATGTTTTCCCACTAGAAGAAAAATGTGGCTGCTCTCTTCCTAGTGTCATTATCAGGCCTGCCTTTGATGGATTTGATTTCAAGACTGTCCTCTTAAACACAGCAAAGTACTTTCTTTCCTCCTACCCCTTATTTTGCGGTCATTTAAAAAGTGTTTTTCAGTGATAGGAGCTGAATTTAATGACCTAGGAAAGGGCCCTATGGAGTAAAGGAAGCCCTCACCCACTGTTCAAATGATATAAACAACTGCACCCGATCCACCAGAGATGTTACGTTCCTCTCAAGTTTGAGAAGCAAAGGCTGCAGAAAAAGAGCTCTATTACAGAATCATTCACAGTTTTAAAGAGTGCCTAAAAAAAAAAAAGCTCACTAGTAATTTTTTTTAAATGCCAAGCTACATATGAGTACACCTTGAAAGAGTTAAAGGAAGATATGCTAAAAAAAAATTCACACCTTTTAGTTTTACATCAGTTGGTGTTTCATAAAGAAACTGATGACAGAAATAGTGGGTAAGGGGTGAAAACCAAGCAGCTTAGAGTAAGAGAAAAAAAGACCTATGACAGCCCACAGAAAAATCAAATATAGAAAAGGGAGATTCAGACATAGAAACGAAGCCAACAGAGCTTGGTAAAGGTGGTGTGTCTCAGAGTATGGGTTTCTCTCTATGAATACCTGCAATGACTGAATAAGCCAGCTTCCTAGGTTCAATTCATAATTATCCATGAGTTCATAACCATAATGTTGCATCATTGTTGTGATGATGGTTTATTTTATAGGAAATGAGAAAATTACTGTGCTGCCTTGAAGGATTTTTAATTCAACAGAAAAACACTTTAAGAAAAGGAAAAGAAAAACATTTTCACACATCTCTAACTAGGTCACTATCATATGTGAGTAAGAATGACAAGAATTCACAAGCCCAGAGTTTCCCTAGTTTATAGTTTAGCTTAATGTGATATAACTTAAATATTTCCTAGCCTACTTACTATGTTGAACTTGGATATAAAATATAGCCCATTTTCAGAAATTTTATCTGTACCACATATATAAACAAAATATAATTCATGAGATAGTCTTTAAAAAAATTACTTTGACTATGTATAATAAAAGGATATGATGAGTAAGCTCTGGATTATAAAAGTGACAATCAGAAAGCAAGTCCTTCAACATTAATTTAAGAGATTTTATTATAAAACGAGTGGTAATAAATTATCATTTGTTGAATAAATTCACTTTTAGACAATTTTTTAATATAAAGAAATGCAATTCTGTAATTCCAGCACTTTGCGAGGCTGAGGCAGGTGGATCACCTGAGGTCAGGAGTTTGAGACCAGCCTGGGCAATGTGGCGAAACCCATCTCTACTGAAAATAACAAAAATTATCCAGGTGTGGTAGTTCACGCCTATAATCCCAGCTACTTGGGAGGCTGAGGCAGAAAAATTGTGCCACTGCACTCCAGCCTGGGCAAGAGAGCAAGACTCTGTCTCAAAAAAAAAAAATGCAATTAATACAAGAAGTAAGGAAGAATATAAGATTATTCTATGAATTATGTATTAGGTATTATATTCTGCTAAAAGGCCCTTTAGTTCCTTGAATGTCATTGATGTATCAATGCTAAGTATCATCGGTGATCAAAAACCATTAGTAGCTCACAGAAAATAAATGCAACTTAATTTTGAGGCTAGTTTACATGCACTCATATCCATAAGTTTCACAAATAAGAATTTAGATTTTGCACATTAATATTACAAAATCTCCAGATAATGAACAATGGATTATATGCCAAAATTTTTTCCTCTGAGCCAAATTTATATAAATTATGAAAGGCTCTCTACTATATTACTAAATGAGTGCTTTTAAAAACTAATATTCCGATGGCTATTTCTTGTGTCTCCAAAGATTTAATATTGGCATAAACTTTATATAGGCATTTTTGCTTCAATAAAATATTTTCTATACTTCAGTAACATTCCTTTCCCAATAATTACCAAAAAAGAAAAATTCATCAGACTGAAAAATACATTTGATATCCTTTTCATAGCTATGGATGGTCAGGTGGTTTTCATCTGAGCAGTGAATATCAAAGGCTTGAAGTATGATGTCATAATATTTGGAGAAGAGAGGATTGCTGGATGCTAAATTTTATTTTGAAATATATGTCTCCAGAGCCTACCCTCTTTCTCATCTGGCTTACTGAGCCACATTACTTTTCAAAGAATCAAAAATATAACATATATGAAGCTTTAACTACAAAGAAATGAGATTAATTACTGGTTATAGCTCTGTGAAATAAGTTACTGAGATAGTAAGAGAGATAAGAGTCATAACCAAGCACTGTAACCCACATCACTGATAGCAAACAGAAGTAGAACTTACCCAGTGTTAAAAATTTCCTAGCAATACTTAGTTAATATAAAAATTAACTTGTTAACTAATGCAATCATACTTTTTGATTGAGCTCCAGTACTTTAAAGATTCTATTCCAAGGAAATCATTACATCTTCCCACTCTCTTCCTCAGTTCCTCCCCAATATGTATATATATTTTGGACACATACCTTCTTCTGGTGTTTGTGCTCTCAATGATTCACTCCAATCACTCCAAGTTCCCTTACAAAGATGTAGTTTAGAGGAAATCTGAAATTCATATTCTGTAAATGGTTTCAGATCCAGCAAATCATGTCTTCCTTTGGCCTTTGTAACATTAACCTTGAAAGAGACATTTTTTTTAACTGCCTATCAGTACTAGATTGCTAATTTAAACAATTTTAATATAAAATGAAAAAAAAAAAAACCCAGGCCATTTGATCCTGTTTGTTTTTCAGATCTACCATTCAATGAGAAGAAATATCAATGACTGTCTTACTAAATATATATGATATTAATCTGAAATAATAGCTTCGCATTAAAATAAAATCTCCTGGGAAAGAACCCATCTATGTAGGTTCTCAGTGGGGATCCTGAAACCAGCTGAAAAACAAGTAAAAATTGAAAACTACCAAGTGTCAAAACGCCTTGGAGAAGTTTCTACACTAGAGATTATTTTTTATTTGATTCTAATTAGAATGTGATGAATGTTTTAACACAATAGAACTGGCTTTTTAAAAAACCCTTTAATTAGTTACACTCTCTTGAATATAAACTATATGTAGACCTAATCCTTTGTTATTATAAGCCATTGAATTTTATAAAAATCCTGGAAAGAATCATAATCCTATACCTTTTATTTTAAAACATGTAATGTTTAATATTATATTAAAGTGTAGGCCTTTCCTTTGGAATATTAAATCCTATATACATCTCTGTGGACATTCCTTAGTGTTTCTCTTTTCAATATCTTTTGAAAATGCTAACAAGTAATAACAGGACAGGGGGTAAAATAATAAGGAGAAATGAATCCTCTACTAGAAATAAACTATAGAAAATTAATATTGGTTTACAAAAGCTTTGAAAATTTCAGAATCAGAGATCAAAATTCAAGATATTTCTTTTTTTTTTGAGACTGTTGCCCAGTCTGGAGTGCAGCGGCATGATCTCGGCTCACTGCAACCTCTGCCTCCCGGGTTCCAGCGAGTCTCCTGCCTCAGCCTCATGAGTAGCTGGGACTATAGACATGCACCACCATGCCCAGCTAATTTTTGTTTTTTTTTTTTTTTTTTTTTTTTTAGCAGAGATGGGGTTTCACCATGTTGGCCAGGATAGTCTCGCTCTTTTGACCTCATGATCTGTCTGCCTCAGTCTCCCAAAGTGCTGGGATTACAGGCGCCCGGCTCAAGATATTTCTTAATCAATAGAGGCTGTACATAACTTTCTGATAGTTCTCAAGTGTGTACTTTTGGGATAAATATTCTTAAACTCCATATTTTGCTGTATGAAAACACAGAGGCCTGCACAGCAATATTAAGAATCCCTCAATGTTCTTAATTTCACTCTAAAGATCATTACCATATTCCAGAGCCTGCTGTTATTGGGTCGATATCTGAGTCGATTAAGCAGTACCAGTCCCTCATCTCTCCAATAAAGGGTACATCTGCTCACAGAAGCCTTTTGAAAGTTGATTCTAATGTCCCACGGAGGAAGAGGCCTCACTAGTAACCAGGACAAACAAAAAAGTATAGTTCAGGATCTATGATCAGCAGTTGTCTGGCATGAGCCAGATGTACAACCATCAGTTTGGTAAAATATACAAGGGAGTTTGTATATTTTGTTTATTTCACCAAATATACAAAACTGAAAAAAATTTTTAAAAAGTTGGATTCACTTCTGGGTCTTTAAAGTAATCCCCCCAATCAAATATCATTTTTACTAAATAACTACTACCAACATTAGTGGTAAATTTCAACTCCACTTAATACAGTGGTTTTTAAAAAACCAATGTGTCAAACCCAAGAGTTCCAATGACTCAGAAGCCAGAGGTGGCTAGTGATGATTGCCTCAGGAGGAGAAGAAATGTTGACAGGAAAATACACAGCAAAGGGACAGAGGAAAAGAGGAAAAGAATAGTGGGGCAAGGAGGTAGCCTAGAGATGAACAGTCTATGAAAAAAATGAGAGGAAGCCTGAGAAGAAATGTGGTGGAAAAGTGTATAGTAAATACCAATGATCAGACTCATAGTATGTATGCAAATAAGTATGCAAAGAAGTGCTGTAGGAAAAGAGGAGAGAAGCACACAATGTCAGGTTGGAATTTCAGGCAGCCCAATTCTACCTGGATGATCAGAACTTGGAATGCTTGAGATTGGGCTCTGATTCAACTGGACCAATTACATTTGCTCAGAAATATACTGGGACTGGCTTGCTCCAGGGATGGAGGTAAGTATTCTCAGAGCCAGATGCATTTGTGACTTGACACAATTTATAGTTTGCACCTCACTGCTCTAGCCTAGTAGGCCCACAGGTAGCCTATCTCACAACAATGGGAGTAGCCATGGGGGTGAAAGGACACGTCCTCCAAGAAGGGCTTGCACTGAGCATCTTGAATGACCTCACAGGACCCTCCCTACTCAGATGGTATCATTAGTTGCTGGTTCTTTCATGGGATTTGAATCCAGGGACTAATTTCTCCAATAGAGAGAATAATGTTGAACATCCCACTTTGTATAGCCATCTTCATATAGCTCTAGAATCATGCACCCTTTAACTTGCATCAAAGTAACTTCTATCTTTTCCCTATACCTGTTGGTCAATTTCCATCCATCTCTGTCTTTCTTTAAACAACCATATAAAAAAGACTTGAGTGATTTTAAAAATAATTATGAAGTACCAATGAAAGACACTTACAAAAAGTGAAATAAAATGTACCTATGTCTAAGAATGTGAATGTGGATGGAAATGAAGAGGAGCTTCCAAGACTATTGACAGCAGTGACCTTGGCTGTGAAATTGGATTCAGGTGATTCAGGGGTGAGGTTGATTCCAAAGTCCAAGTAGTCACAATAATGATCTTTACATTGCTTCTGCCAGGTTAAATTTTTTGGTCCACTTAACCTGTAAACAAAACACAAACATGGGTAGCAAGATGTTTTATGTGCTACTTTCTACTTTTAGTACAAAAGAACAAAATGTTTAAATATTTAGAATTCTAGACAATTTTTAAAGGTCAATCTATGACTAGGGGATACACCCCAGTAATATTTGTATTATATGGTCATAAATAGGACTACACTTCACCCAACTCCCTTTTTTCGTAGAACTGAGATGTTTTTTCATGTTCATGTAGATAGATAGGTAACCAAGCAAGCCTACACTGCTGAAATTCCCCAAACCCCGCTGTCATCTTGGCTCCCTGGGGCAGTTCCAAACATCATCCTAAGGACCATGGCCACCTTGACATCTATGGCACAGAAGTGTCAGTTCCTAGTACAGCAGTGGCCAGAGTAGAATCCTGGGCTATTTTACCCTAATACTGAGACTAACATGTAGGTAGTTATTTCCTTTAGGTTAAAAAAACACAAATGTACTACAGAACCCCTCCTTTCCTCCATCTCCTCCTCACTCAAGAATAGCACAAATCAGCTGGGTCTTTAATGGGATCATGAAATCTACTTCAAGGAACAGAATCTCCCAGACTCTCTCTTCTCATGGACTCTTAGGTCAGCCAATGTGCTTTAAAAAGAAACTTCTCCAAGGGAATGGAAAACTACCACAAGGAAGAGTTTATTTATATATCATGACCCCAAGAGTCTGCAGTTGCAAAAAAAAAGAAGAGATCTTATGCAGCCAGTTTAACCCTACTAGAGTGGGAAAGAACAGCTATAAGTTGGGTCTTGGATGCCCTGAAGAGAACTCTGAGTTAGAACTCAGACCCAAGACATTAGGTCTCTCGTACTGTAGATGAATGAACCAGTTTTAACTATAAACACTAGAAACTTTTTTAAAAAAGTATTTAATTATCTAGAGACATCTATTGTTTCTTCTTTCTGGTAAAAATAAAACAGATAGGCCAGACATGGTTGCTCACCCCCATAATCCCAGCATTTTGGGAGGCAGAGGAGGGCGGATCATGAGGTCTAGAGATTGAGACCATCCTGGCCTACACGGTGAAACCTTGTCTCTACTAAAAATACAAAAGTTAGTTGCGTGTGGTGACTCATGCCTGTAGTCCCAGCTACTCAGGAGGCTGAGGCAGGAGAATTGCTTGAATCTGGGAGGCAGAGGTTGCAGTGAGCCGAGAACGTGCCACTGTGCTCCAGCCTGGTGACAGAGCGAAACTCCATCTCAAAATAAATAAATAAAACAGATATTTCTAAATGTCATTTAAGAGATGATCTATAAACAGCTGCAAAAATACAGCCTCTCACTCACTGTAGAGTATACTCAGTGTATAGGTGGGTGTCTCGTCCTCTGTCCCAGGTGCAGGCCACAGTCCCTTGTTCTCCCTTCTGTATGCAGGATAAGTTTTGAGGCTGTTCTGGAGCAACTTTAAAAAGAAAAGACAAAAAAAAGAAAAGAAAAGAAAAGAAAAGACAAAACTTTATATATCACACAGGTGAAACTTCAACCGAATTGTTATTCTCTGCCAGCAACATGACAATACCTCCCCCACATGCCATAAACCCAGGTAAACTAGAAGCTATTTTAGATTCCATCCAAGTCCCAATTTCCCATTAAGGCATAAATTTCTTCTAGAAACAATAATAATAGTAGTAAATATGGATCAAATACTTACTATATGCCTATCCCAGTGCTATGTGCAGCTTTTCCAAATTAGACAGCATAGAACCCCATGAGGTAGATACCATTATTATCTTTATTTTTTCAGAGGGGAAACTAAGAAAGGTGAAATATCTTGCCCAATATTATAAAATAATGAAGCGGCAGAATCAAGGCTCCCGCTCAGGCGTGGCTAACTCAAGTCTGAGCCTTTCACTCCGTATTTTACCATTTTCCCTGACAGGTGAACATCAGTGCTAGCTCCATTACCCCTGGGAATAATAAATTAACTCTTTTTAGAGTGATGCCCATTCAAATATTAGAAACCTTTAAAAATGAGAGACTTGGCTGGGCACGGTGGCTCAAGCCTATAATCCCAGCACTTTGGGAGGCCGAGGCAGGTGGATCACCTGAGGTCAGGAGTTCAAGACCAGCTTGGACAACATGGTGAAACCCTGTCTCTGCTCAAAATATAAAACTTAGCTGGGCACGGTGGTGGGTGCCTGTAATTCTGGCTACTAGGGAGGCTAAGGCAGGAGAATTGCTTGAACCAAGGAGGCAGGAGGTTGCAATGAGCTGAGATCGTGCCACTGCACTCTAGCCTGGGTGACAGAGTAAGACCTTGTCTCAAAAAAAAAAAAAAAAAAAAAAAAAAAAGACAGACTTATTTGCTTTCTTCACCTGACATTTGCTGTCAAGACACTTATATCCACCCACCCTAGTCATGTCCACCTGGGCTATACCATCTAAATCTAATTTCTTCAATAAAATAGAAAATAAAAAAATTAGACAGACACGGTGGTGCATGTCTACTAGTAATTCCAGCTACTCAGGAGGCTGAGGGCGGTGGATCAGTGAGTTTAGGAATTGGAGACCAGCCTGGCCAACGTTGTGAAACCCCATCTCTACTAAAAATACAAAAATTAGCTGGGCATGGTAGTACATGCCTGTAATCCCAGCTACTTGGGAGGCTGAGGCAGAAGAATTGCTTGAGCTCAGGAGGCAGAAGTTGCAGTGAGCTGAGATTGCACCACTGCACTCCAGCCTGGGTGTCAGGGTTAGACTCCATCTCAAAAAAACAAAACAAACAAACAAACAAAGTCTCTTCCTTGTATACATATGTACCTGTGTACATATATACATTTAGACACATATATATATTTACACAGTATATACTTATGCATATACACAAACTACTCATGACTGAGCCATATAGAATATTACGTTAACTTTACATTTTCTATACAACTTTTAATCTTAGAATTAATAATTATCTTGCTTTTCCATTTGTTTAATTTTCTTGTTAATAAAATTTCAAACTTCCAAGTCAATCAATTATCTGAATCACTGTTCAATATACTGCAATATATTGGGACTTCTATCCATTTCATCTGCTTGAGGACCACTCTCTGGAGCCTTGTGTACTTTCCAGTATAAGACTGGTTGCCTCCATGCCTGGTACCCAGCTGTCATTCTAGGACTGCTCATCCTCAGTGTTCTTAAGTTCTTTCTCCTTTTCCTTTGGCTCTCTTATTTCTTAGATTTAATGTTTTCTTCCTTCTTGTTGAATGACTTGTGTTGGTGGGGCATAGCCTCCAGGAGATCCCTGGGAAAGGGTGCATGGGAGGAAATATTTTGAGCAGAGTTTAAAATGTCTTTATTCTACCCTCACGTTTGACTGATACTTTGACTGAGTATAGAATTCTAAGTTGAAAAGAATTTTTAGTCAGGACTCTGTTGCCTTCCACATTCCAGGTTGCTGTTGAGAAGCCTGAAGCCATCACCTAAATGCCTCCTGTGTGCCTTGCATGGGATTAAGCACTTTGCATATAAGAGGGGATCTAATTACTACAATCATTTTATGAAGTAGATGTTATTATCTTTATATTACAGATGGAGACACTGAGGCTCAGGTAATTTAAGTTGTCTAAGGTACACTGCTACTGGCAGAGTTGACATTCGAAGCCCATGGTACTTCTGCTCTACCACAGGCTGTCAATGCTGAGAGTACATGACTCACAGTGGTATGAACAGGAGGCCCTGAGCCGGAAGGTGAGTACTTGGCCTACTTTATGCCTCCTACCAATGATCTGCTTGGTCTTCTGCTCCATGCTTCTGGTGGAAAATTGCCTGGCACCAGCTATACATATATATCCTTATAGGTCACAGAGAAGAGGTTTCCATCTTTCCTGGACAGAGTCTCATTAAGCTCTGTATCACAGTCTTTATGACAGACACCATGTCTATGAGGCTTGGTCAGCCAGCCTGCTATAGCAATTCTTCCTAGTCTCTTCATGCCTCTTGTCTGCCACCCCAAAGCTTCCCTGGAACCCCTGAGGCACAGGGTGCCATGGAATCCCTCAGGGCTCACGCTTGCTCACGGGCTTGCCTGGTTGGACATGCAAGGCTGTGGGCTGCAGGTTGGGAACTGCCGTAGGTGTGCTGCTGGTTCATTCTGTGCACTGTGGCTCATGCTGCAGATGCCAACTCTGACACTTTAGTTCTAATGCCCCAGCAGCTGCCGGAAGGGACCAGCAATGCAAGCCAGCAGTGTGGGAAACTGATCCCCTGTCAGGTGAACTTGGACCAATGGGAGATAGTTAAATTCTTCTTTCTTTCTCCTGTCATGAGATTTCTATATGCTCTTTCTGGTAATGTCCCTAAGTGTACAAACAACCAGCTGTATTTTATGTTGAAGCTGTGGCCGGCTCAGTCATGTTACCACCCAGTATTTGCTTTTGTTCCTTTCCTGGCTCACTCCTTCCCTCTTGCCTCCTTGGGGCTGTGTAACTCCTCTGACCCATACCCCCTTCCCAAGAATTGTTAGCAGGTCAGGTTTTTTGTTTGTTTGTTTTTTGTTGTTGTTTTTTCTGCAGTCAGTTTTCTAGAGAACTGAGGAAAAGACAATAAGTATGATCAACGTTTTCTTTTAACTTCTATGAAGTGTGAGAACCAGTGGTCTAGGTGAGCATGGATGGAAGAACTGTTTTAGGGGGCATTAAGTTAGGGAGGGCGAGAGGTGCTGCTCAACTCTGTGTAGTCATCCTGGGCTGCATAAGTCTAAAAAGACATCTCTTTCTTCTTTTTAGGAGGCTGTAGCTTTAAACACATTCTTGTAAGTCAAGAAGGCATAAAG
The DNA here is from genome assembly GCA_963573385.1 of Cacajao melanocephalus. Taxonomy (NCBI): domain Eukaryota; kingdom Metazoa; phylum Chordata; class Mammalia; order Primates; family Pitheciidae; genus Cacajao; species Cacajao melanocephalus. The sequence continues at coordinate 21,636 of CAUYLG010054523.1, read as the reverse complement.
ACCCAACTGCAGAGATCATTTTTTCTGCCACTAAAGTTCAGGACAACAGATAAATGGTTTTAATGGGGAGGGAGAGAGAGAGAGAGAGAGAGAGTGAGAGAGAGAGAGAGAGAGAGAGACTTGCCAAATAAGATTTCAATTTCTGAACTTCACACATTGAAGCTCTCATGTCGCTATCAACATAAAATACTTCAATGTGGTGGGAAAGAAAGAACATGGACCTGTATCTGGGTTTCTGCTTAACACATGAAAAATACTAAAAGATTGCCAAGCTTTAAAAATTCAAAATGGAATGCTCACCACCAACTAAGATCTCTGCTCCACATATTTGAATTTCATCACTATTGATACAGGCCAATTTGCAGACAAACAAGGTTGTACCAAGGGGAAGACCTGTGACTTGAGAATTGAGGGAGTGGCCATGGTGAAAATTGATTCTTCTGTCAAACTTGTACAGGATTAACTTGTTATGTCTGGAATCGTTCAAGCAGCCTTGTCCGGGCTTCAAAGTGCATGAAATATTGACAGTGGATCCAAGTAAAATTACACGGGAAGGCTTCACAGTCACATCGCCTCTCCTGCACTCATCTGCAATAAGGTACAAATGCAATATTTAGTTTGTGATAATAAACCCATTTCAAAATGAAGAGTTTATGTAATTCCCCAAAACAGGATAAAATTAGCCCCATCGGTTCATGCAAATATAAATAACCTACATGTCTCTGGTTATATGGTGATGTGTAATGAGAACAGAAGGTAAACATATTGAAGTCTAACTGTATTTGAATGAAAATATGCATCCTTCTCATAACAATATTACTACAATCAGAACTATAATCAGACCCATAACCAGGAAAGTGGTGAGAAAGCAGGATTGAAAGAACATTCAGGAACACAGTTCTGGGAAAAACCAGCCTCTCTTATATGCAAATTATTTACCAGACTACTAAAGGCTTCCCAGAATAAATCACATTTGTTTCCATCACCATTTATGATTTATGATTTTTACTTAAATACTTGTACCAAGAAAAAAAAACAGTTTTAAAAGAGCATTAAAAGAGTATTGCAAACATTGTGCTACTGCACTTTGCCTGGACAACAGAGCCAGACCCTGTCTCAGAAAAAAAAAAAAGAACTTGTGGAGGGTGGGAGGCAGGAAGAAAAATGTGCTGAAATGTAAAATATTTATTTGTGATGCCTAGCTGGATTACCAAGCCACTTTCTTAGGAGGAAATAAAATAATTAGACCCCTTTATTAATCATTAGTGCAAATTAAATAGAAGAACTATTAGTTATAGACAGAACCAGACTTACTCACTTAAATGACAGAGATTGATTACAAAAGACCAACTACCTAAACATTTACTACAAATAAATACTTCGTCTGTAACTGAAAATTTAAACCACAAATTCTTCCACAGAGTAACTTACAGAAATATCTTACCTATTTTTGCTTTAATCAACAGCCACATGATTATAAAAATAAGTGCCAATGAGCAGCCTCTATGTGCCATCAACAATCAACTCTGGTATAGAACTTTGTATTCTTCCTTGCAAAAGAAGACAAATTCATTCATGTTAAATACATTTAGAAAATACCAGAGCCAAAATAGTTCAGAAGAGCTTCAAGTGCCACTTTATTTTTCTCCACTTTGTTGAAATTTTGTTTGTTATTTTAAAAAATGATATATACCTTTAAAACTAGTAAATCCAATATCTTAGCCACCTTCCAACCCCCATCTCAGTGAAACTTCTTGGGGTCAGCAAAGGATTAGAGAAGGAACTGGAAGTCTTAGTCCATTTGGACTGTTGTAACATAATACTCATAAACTGGGTAGATTATAAACCAGAAATTTATTTTTCACAGTTCTGGAGGCTGGCAAGTCCAAGATGAAGAGTTCAGCAGATTTGGTGTCTAGTGAGGGCCCACTTCATAGACGGTTCCTAGATGGGGCCTTCTTGCTGTGACCTCACATGGTGGAAGGGACAACAGAGCTCTCACGGGCACTAGTCCCGTTCATGAAAATTCTACCTTCATGACTCAATCACCTCCCAAAGACCCCACCTCCTAATATCATCACCTTGAGAGTTAGGATTTTAACATATGAATTTGGGAGGGGGGCATAAACATTCAGTCCATAGCAATGGGCTTTGGGGTCCTTTAGAACTGAGTTTAAATGCTTGAGACTATCTACAAGTTACTTAACCTGTCTGAACCTTAGTCCCACACAACACTTTTTCTTTTACTTTTTCTTCCAAACAAGGCTTCATCATCATATCAGACAGAGTAGTTTGATTAATTAGAGTTTCTAATCCAGTCATGTGATTCTGGAAATATATATTGAAAAATGGTTCATAACCCATCTGGAACTTAGTAGTAAAAGACTGATCTCTTTGGCAGTAAAAAAGGAATTCCAAGGGTTGTTTGCATTTTCTAGAGAAGCTCGTTTACTTATTTGTTTTTTAATTAGTTATTTATTTTACAGAGTGATTTTATCTTGAATATGTCAGAAAACATAAGCTGGCAATTTCTGATTTGTTTCTAATTCAAACCTAAGAAGTGGTTCCCCTGGTCAGTAACAAAATTTTTTTTTTCTATTTAATAAGATGGGGTTTCATCATGATGGCCAGGCTGGCCTTGAACTCCTGACCTCAGGTGATTCACCCACCTCAGCCTCCCAAAGTGCTAGGATTACAGGCGTGAGCCACTGCGCCCGGCCACAAATTTTTTTAAATTCTATAAAAGATAGGCCAAAAATTCATAAAGTAGGCTGGGAAGTTCTGTGATGTCAGGCCACTAAAGGGTAGCCAATGCAAAGCAAAAGTTTACCTCTTAACCCCATACCTAGACATATGCAGAAGATATTGAAGAGCTTCAGACAATGTCACTTATGCATTCAATATGGATAGCTGCCTTTCATGTGGTAGGCACACTAAGTGCTGGAGACACAGCAGTCTTGTCCCTGTGGGGTTCTAGGAAAGTGCCCTTTGATTCCTCTACCTCTAGCCTAGTCACCATTCAGGAAATCCCTAAACAATATTAGCCTAAGTCTTTGTTGGCTACTCTTTCTTTTCCTCTTGATTTTTAACTCTTGGAGGACCTTAGCACACTCAAGGTATTTTTTTTTTTTTCTATTTCTACTTTCTCCTTAGGGATCTCACCTGGTCCCCTGGCTCTAGATGTCATCTGCAAGCTAAAGATTTCAGGCGTAGATCTTCAACTACACATCCCCCTGAGCTCCAGTCTCATCCATCTGTCTCCTGGCGTCACCTCTTGAATGTCTAACAGGCTCTCAATATTAAGGTGTTCAGTTTGAATTCTTGGCACCCCTTCTCCTAACTGGTTCTTCCTTCAGCCTTTTCTATCTCAGTGAATGACACTATTACCCCTAAGCTGTTAAAAACATCTAGAAGTCATCTTTGATTCCAACCTCTTTCTCATCTTCTACAGCAAAACCATCTCTAGTCCTGTCAACTTTACCCCCAAAACATGTTACAGATCAATGCACTTCTCTCCATTCCAACTGTCCCCTCACCCTTGTTCAAACCACTGTCATCTCTCCTGTAGTCTACACTAGCCCCCAACATGTCTTTCCAATCCAGCCTTGCCCTTTCTAAGCCATTTTCACATAGCCGACTCCCTTTTAAAAACATAAATCAGATCTCGTAACCTGCTGCACACCACCACTGTTTGAAAGCCTTCAACAGGTACCTACTGCTGTTAGTAAAATATCCACAGCCCCTACTGCACACAAGCTCTCAGCCACTGCATGGCCTCACTTCTTCCCACCTTGCCATCATCAGTTCATCACTTTATATTTTTGCCTGACTCATGCTGCACCATTCACACTGGCCTTCAGACTGTTCCTTGAACAATGCAGGCATGATCTTTGCTGCCTAGGGGACTTTGCATTTTCCATGTCCTCTGCTAGAATCATTTTCCTTTGTTTCTTCATGTGGCTGATGTATTTATATCCTTTAGATTTCAGGTCATGTGTAACTTGCCCAGAGAGCCCCTCCCTGACTGCTGTCTCTATCCTTCCCACACCCTCCCTGACCAATGTGGTCTTCCCCAGTTGATTTTTACCCATCACCTTATTATTGTCTTCATGGCACAATCTGTAACTACCTTATTTCTTCTTAATTACTTGTTTGTCATCTGTCTTTTATACTAGAATATAAGCCCCATAAAAGCAGGAACATTGACTATCTTGCTCACTGCTGAATACCAGCAATTAACACTGGGAAACAGTTAGTATTCAATAAATGTCTATTGAAAGAAAGATGTGAAGGAGGGAAAGGAATATGATCTTTAGAAAATTCCCTATAAACATCTCTGTGGTAGGCAGGAAAATGGCCCAACAAAGATGTCCGTGCCCTAATCCCCAGAATCTGTGAACATATTCAAATGGCAAAAACACTTTGGAGATGGGATTAAAGTAAAGGACCTTGAGATGGGAAGGTTATCCTGGATTAACCAAGCGGCCCCAGTGTACTCACAGGAGTCCTTAAAAGTGTAAAAGAAAGGCAAGAGAGTGGGTCAGAGAGATACAATGTACGAAGGACTCACTCTGCTGCTGCGGGCTTTGAAGTGGAGGAAGGAGCCAGGAGCCAATGAATGTGACAGCCTCTAAAAGCTGGGGCTGGATCTCAGTTCACAGATACATAAAATGTATTTCTTGTGAGTTGTTGTTTAAAAGTTTGAGAAGCACAGATTTCACCCAAAATCTGCAGGTCTCCCCGTCTCTAAACCAAAAAAGTCCAAGATCATGGAGTACAACGGCCTCTGTGAGCTAATTTCTGTCTATCACCAGTCACATCTACCACCATTCTCTGCTGACACCACTCTCCAGTGACACTGAGCTGCCTATATCCCTGCTCGTTCCATGCCGAGTCATGCCTTTGTGTCTTTCCTTCATGCTATTCTCTTTACTTTCCCACTACTCACACTGGGTGAGTCTTATTCATCCATCTAAATTCAATTCAGACACCTTTCATTCAATTATTTATTCTGTAAATATGTATTAAGCAGCTGCTAGTGCCAAGGCCTTGGGATACGATAGAGAACAAGACAGAAGGGATTTTAGCTCTCATGGAAACAACATCCTGCAGTATGGAGGCAGAAAACAAAAATATAAGCAACAAACTGGTGAGTTCAGGTAATAATAAAAGAAGGATATAAAAGAGGAGATACCCTGGCGAGGATAGAAGCTGGTCAATAAAGGCATTTGTAGGAAGCGAAACGTGGGCTAAGATTGGTGCTGGCCAACTGAAGATGTGGGAACACTTTTTCCTGATAGAGGAATGGTCAATGCACAGCCTAGAGGCAGAGGAATGAACTTGCCAAGGGAGAGGTACAGAAACAAGGGCAGGGTGGCTGGAGAAAGTGACTGCAGGGAGATGGTATGAGATGAAATTAGAGAAGAAGGCAGGAGCCAGATTTACTATGGACTTGTTTGCCGAAAAAAGGAGCCTAGATTTTATTCTTAAATATATGAGAAACCACTGGTGTTTAATTAGGAACTTTACTGATTTAATTGAGTTTTAATTGAGGGTGTAACAAGATACACATTACATTAAAACACACACACACACACACACACACACACACACACATACACATACACTATTCTCTGGGGGACTAGGGTGGATGCAGGCAGGCCAGTTAGGAAACGACTGCCGAGACACTAGTGATGATGATGACGTGGACCTCAGGTGCAGCAGTGGTGATAGAAAGAAGTGGTCAGATTTCAAGAAGCCTTACCTATGTCTTCAGGTCAGAGTGACCCCTCCTACCAGTATCCTCAGAGCACCCTGGCATCTTACTGTCTTAGCACATACCATAAAGGGAACTAATTTATTTAGACACCTGTCTGTCTCCTCCAATACCTTGCAAGCTCCTTATCATCAAGGATGAGAAGTTGAGAACAAGAGAATTCTGTACAGACTTTAGCATCCCCACATAATTTAGTCACATTTTTATAGTTTACTATTCTTTGTTCAATCCAGTATTTAAGTAACTGACTCTAACTATTTCTTCAGGTCTTCTTTTCTTCATGTGCTCCCGTGTCCCATAATATTTGATGAGTAAATCTGTATTATTTTTTTCCTGTTAATCTAATGTCAATTTAATTCTCAGACTCAACCAAGACACTAGAAGGATGGAGGGGAGTTTTTCTACCCCTATAGTAGCTATGTTAGCTGTTGTATTAAGATTTGGAATACGCTTACACAAGATAAAATTATGGATTGAACTGGAAGATAACTGAATGAATGGCTACAACATATCTGCAGCACTCCTCTGTAGAAATTTTCAACATGCATCACAATTTATGAAGCTCTAACATTCTCCAAATAGTAAAATACTCAGATGGTAATTATAAGGATTTTAAAAATGGACACATATGAAATATGTTTTTATATATTATGTCCTATATATTAAGTAGGTTAAAATATATGTGTATATTATATAAATATCTATATTTATATGAAATAGGTAAAATGGAAGATAATTGAGTTTATTTTTATTTATTTATTTTTTTAAATTTGAGTTTATATAGTGGTACATTGATCCAAACACAAACTTGTTTATTTTCTCTGACTACCAGGTAAAAATAGCTTCTCCATTTATGAGAAGTTCAGAATCCCCAACGACCTTCAAGTAAATGAGGTATCTTCCAATAAAATGAAACCTCCTGTCAGCTGTAAACATCCTTCACATACCCTGTCTAGAGGGTCCATATTGAAACAACAACTCTGCCTTGAATCAGAAAATCAAAGAGTGTGCTATGTCACTGACTCATCACTCAAGTTGTGACAGTTTCCAGATGGTGAAAACAACATCTCACATGGTGGGTAGGGGGGTGGGTGGACAGGAACAAACCAGAAATACACCAACGGGCAGAAAGACAGAGGCAACAATGACTCCCCGACCAACCTCTTTCCCCATTGCTCTAGAGAGAAGCACAAAGCATGCAGTTATTTCAAAATTGCGTTGTGCTAGGCTAGGAAAAAAGAAACTCTTAAGTTTCCTTTCACAGGTGATAATCTCATGTTGGCAGGAACTTTCTACTTCCAAGTTTTTCTTCTGTATCACTGTATTAAGGTCAAAAAAATAGTGATATTAAGAAAAAGAAAAAGGTGAATGGATCTCAGTTCTGCTGTATGCTATTGACTGTGAGAGCTCCATTTCCTCATCCCTTGCAGTAGGTATAGTAATACCTAGCTCCACAAAGTTACCGTGACGATTAAGACACAGTTATTGTTAACAGTTCATGGCATCAGGGATTCATGAGAATACTTAGCACAAAGTAGGAACCCCACTGAGGCTAGTTCCTGTTTCCCCTGTTGATTCCCTCATTTGTATTTCTTCGCTAAATCATGGATGATTTTCAGTATACTAGAAGTGTTTGTTTTGTTAGGCCAGATGAACAAATCTTAATTCCTAAGGCTATCAAATAACTTAAAAATCAGGGGAGGAAGGAGCCATACAAGTTACTAATAACTACTGTGTCCTGCCGCTCCCTTCCCTCCAACAGCTGACATTTCAGTCTGGGCTACTACAGACAACCAAATAGCTGTTTCAAGTGTGTCTCAACGTCATATAAATGCATGCTGTTAATGATCAGGTGACTGAATGAGGCAAAGAACAAAATTCTTCCCTTCTGCCTGCAAAGCTGCTTACAGAGATGTTTTACTGGTAGCAAATCAGTATACAGACAACACTTCAGAGGTCATTTATTCCAGCTTCCCTACTTTACAAATTGGTAACCATGGCCTAGAAAAAAAGAGGGGACTTACTCAAGTTCACATTAATAGCAGATTTCTTTCTTTCTTTTTCTTTTTCTTTCTTTCTTTTTTTTTTTGAAATGCAGTCTCATTCTGTCGCCCAGGCTGGAGTACAATGGTGCAATCTCAGCTCACTGCAACCTCCGCCTCCTGGGTTCAAGCGATTCTCCTGCATCAGCCTCCTGAATAGCTGGGAATACAGGTGTGCGCCACCATGCCTGGCTAATTTTTGGATTTTTGGTAGAGACAGGATTTTACCATGTTGGCTAGGCTGATCTTGAACTCCTGATCTCAGGTGATCTGCCTGGCTCGGCCTCCCACAGTGCTGGGATTACAGGCGTGAGCCACCGCGCCTGGCCAGCCTCCTGATTTCTAATCCAACATTACTTCAAGATGTGAGACTGCTTGTAATCAATAGCAACAGTAGCAGCATAATACTAAAAATAATGCTAATCTTAACACTATGCTAATATTAACACTGCAATTATTTGATCTCTTACTATGTTTCAGATATAATGCTAGGCACCTTACATACAATCTTTATGATACCTATATCTAGTAAAGCATTTATAATGCCTAATGCTTTACTCTTCAGCAGGTCGACTCATTACTTCTGATGCCCACCTCCCTCAAAAGAGGATGAAACAATGAAACTCAGCATATATACAATATGTAACCATGCCTAATGATCTATTCCTCTATGGTGATGGAAAAGCATAATCAAATGAAGTTACCAATTAGTGAACCTTCTCTTCTTCATGAATTTACATGAGTTATGTTCATGAAAAGGAACTGTTTTTCATTCCAAGTCTATTATTTGGTGAAAAAATGTAACATGCCATTACATGGGCAAAAGCTGGTCTATCAGGCCCCATCATCAAACCAGCCCCATTTATCATGTCATGACCTATCGATAAAATAAGCTGTCTTCCATTGGGAGGGATGATGTGCTGGAAAGAGGCCCCAGGCGCCATCCTTTGTTCCTCCACTTCTGCCTCTGTCACCATGACAGGTAACTTCATACTCCAAAGCCCCCTTTCCTTGTTTTAAAAACAGCAATTGGGCCGGGCGCGGTGACTTACACCTGTAATCCCAGCACTTTGGGAGGCCGAGGTGGGTGGATCACCTGAGGTTGGGAGTTCTAGACCAGCCTGATCAAAATGGAGAAATCCCATCTTTACTAAAAATACAAAATTAGCCAGGCATGGTGGTGCATGCCTGTAATCCTAGCTGCTTGGGAGGCTGAGGCAGGAGAATCGTTTGAACTGGGAGGCGGAGGTTGCAGTAAACTGAGATTGCTCCATTGCACTCCAGCCTGGGCAACAAGAGCAAAACTCCCATATCAAAATAAAAAAAAAAGAAAAAGAAAAAGGAAAGCAATTGACCCTTATTGAGAAAATTAAACCTCTTTCACGAAGTTTTCTTCCTTAGTTTATTGGAAAGGTTTTTTCTTTGACATCTTCAGTCTGGAAGACTCTGTTCATGGATAATGGCAGGAGGTTTACCTTTGGATCTTGGGTATGGTGAAGCCCTGGCTACGTTTTGCTTCACCCTGTAAGCAACCACTGAGTATTTTCATAAAGTACTATGAGGCATTATTGTATTAAAATAATTACATTGTTTTGAGAGTTTTCTAAGAATTTCACGATTATTTTAAGATAATTGGAGGCACAACTGGGAGGGGAATTAAAAAACTAAAAGTAGTGACAACTATTCCACAATGTTTCTCAAGGTTTCTCATATAAATTAAGAATTAGCTGAAGTCTCTACACTAACAACCTTCCATCTCAGTATTTCCTGATATTTTTCTTAATGTGTTGCTTTTCCTGCTTATCATTGCGAAACAGAGGCTAAGATTCTAATTTTAATAATTTTTTGCGGGCATTTACTTAGCAGTTTATCATTATGAAAGCATATAATTTAGTTATTAATATTTGATCAAGTACATAAAGTAATAATTAGCATCCTATTCTACATATAGAAAAATCTGCAGGTTGACCCAGATAACCCAGAAAAACCACACATAAATCCAGAATTGGATTAGAGTTACATTCTATGCTTCCCTTCCAACTCCATGAGCACCTGAGAAATAAAAATCCATGCTTGATGCTCTTGTTAGTCTAACTGCTTTCCCCTTTCTATTGGTTTAAATTCTACAGGAACAGGCTTACCCCTCTCATTATTCTCAGCAAGCCTCAGGGCTCCCACGTTGAAGCCACAAAGCTACTACCTCCAAGAGGAATTGAACTGTTTACTCTCATCACTTCAGTCCAAGCTCCTGGGAGAGCCTCCTGTGCAACTAGAGTAGTAATGAAATAAGCAGTGGATCTGCTCAGGACACCTAAGTCTTGGCTTGGATAATTCTAACTGTATGGCCTGTGACAAATCTCTTGACCACTCAGCTTAAGTTTCTTCATCTATAAAGCGGGAATAAAAACAGCACCTACCTTTCAGAATTGTTGTGGGGGTTAAATGACAAGCTATTAGCAGAGTGCCTGGTATATAGCAAGAGCTCAATCAATGCTACCTGCTATTATTATTATAAGAAAAAAGGCAGTATCACTTCTTTTCAGTGACACTATGAGAATTACGTTAGATGGCCTTGCTTTTGACTCCTCTCTTTGTTCATTCATCTGGTTTACCACTGAAAGATTGATTTGATTAAAACTAGATTCCATACCTCCTAACTTCATGCCACCTATCATTTAAGACATATTAAGTATTCTCAGAATTTTCCCCAATGATTTTGACTTTGTAGGTCATGAACTGGGTCTTACATTTCTTTATATTCACTAAGTCTGAGTCCAGCAAATGCATGGACCATAATGTACATGTTCAATACTTATTTGGAAAAAAACAAAACAAAACAAAACCACTGTTACACTAGCAAAGAGCACTAGAAACTTCCAAGAGCAAGACTTCTTTTGGAATTTGGCTTTCTTTTTAGGTTATTCTGCACAATTTTTTTTCTTTTTTTTGAGACGAAGTTTCACTCTTGTCACCCAGGCAGCGGGCGACATCTCAGCTCATTGCAACCTCTGCCTCCTGGGTTCAAGCAATTCTCCTGCCTCCCGAGAAGCTGGAATTACAGGCATGCACCACCACGGTTGACTAATTTTTGTATTTTTAGTAGAGATGGGGTTTCACAATGTTGGCCAGGCTAGTCTTGAACTCCTGACCTCAGGTGATCTGCATGCCTCGGCCTCCCAAAGTGCCAGGATTACAGATGTAAGCCACCACACCTGGCCAGTCTGCACAAATTTATATGTAGGAGTAGACAGCGGTGCTGTGTGATTACAAAGATGACAAATAATTTGGTAGAGAACAAAGCAGGTGCAGCCTTACAAAAATAAATCCACAACTGAGAAATGATGCCCAATACCTACTGTACTTGGAGGACTATTCCACCTTAAAAACTATATGTGTGCTTTAGAATGTCTCTTCCACACTAAAACTCATTCTAATACAGGAAAGATTACGTTTGTCAAAGTTTGGGAATTTATCAGCCTATATAACCATCATAACATTCAAGACGCATGACATGGAAAACAGCATATTGCAAACTTTTCTTGAGCCTGTTGTGCCTAACAAAGAAAGAGTGTAATGTATTGAGGATTTCATGTTAAAATAGGGAAGGAAAGCATTAGCTTTTAGCCACTAAGGCCCTTTCAGTTAAGTGTTGGACAGAGAAATAGGGCCCTGTACCACACCTATTAATGGAGAATAAGAATCCAACACTTGTTTGCTCAAGTGGAGGTGGTTACAAGGTTCCGCGCCAGAGATGGAAACAGAAGGAACACAGTTTTGAGCCGGAAACCTGTAACTCTCTGTGTGAAACATGTAAGTTTCCACATCTGTAAAATGGGAATACTAATAACAATTTCACTGTGTTTTAAAAGAATTAGATAATATATATCCAAGAACCAAGTACATGGTAGGTGCTCAACAAAGATGTTCATCTACACATTCTACAGCAGATTATAACAATTATCTAGAGTTTTTAAAATGAGGGTAAAGGGACTAATTTTGGCCTGATATATATACATATATATATGTTTAAGACAGAGTCTCACTCTGTTGCCCAGGCTGGAGTGCCGTGGCCCCATCTTGGCTCACTGTAACCTCCACCTCCTGAATTCAAGCAATTCTCCTGCCTCAGCCTCCCGAGTAGCTGGGATTACAGGCTTGGCCACCATGCACAGCTAATTTTTGTATTTTTAGTAGAGACAGGGTTTCACCAAGTTGGCCAGGCTGGTCTTGAACTCCTGACCTCAAGTGATCTACCCGCCTCAGCCTCCCAAACTGCTGAGATTACAGGTGTGAGCCACTGCGCCGGGTCCCTGTTCTTAGACCAGGTCTATTTGTATGTTTTTAGGTTACTATTTGTAAGACATGGATCTATGGTACAGATACATTATCCCGTACAATGCTGATATTTAGTATGTTCCAGGGAGGTGAGAAGGGCCTCATATTTCACAAATGAAGAGGCATTTCACAGAAGAGAAAACTGAGGCTGGCCAGTTGGCTTGGACCAGAGCTTCCTACTAGTAACTGGTCACGCAGGGACTCTGGGTCAGTCCAGAGGCCACAGGAAAGCCTGCTGAGGCAGGGATAGTTCACCCTCATCCAAGACAATGGAAGACCCCCCTCCCCCCCCCAATATCTTACTCACATTAGATCCATTTTCAGGCAACGGGAGCCACGCCTGTGGGCCTGAACCAAGGCTGGACCCTCAGGGGTGCACTCTGCCCTTTTCCAGTCGCCGTCCCCTCCCTTCCGCGTGCGCCCACCACTCCGTGCCCCGGCTGCAAGAGTACTTTAGAGGCTCAGTCCGCGCGCTCCCTCCCCGCCATCTAGCCAAACTACAACCCAGCACCTCCAAGCGAACATCTGTGCCCAGAACTTTAGGACCGTGATGAAGAGAAGTCATATGAGATCATATTGGAAGTCTTAAATAATAATAATAATATATGTATATATTTTTTCTTAAAGAGAGAGGCCGTCTCCAAAGCCCCCTGGGGAGACGAGAAGCACGGAAGCCCGGGCAGGCAGACACCCCGCTGGCCCGGGATTCTGGGGTTCCGCCCCCACCCCAGCCACTGGTCACTCACCGCCTGTCGCCTGCCCGCGGGCACCGGGGCCTGCGGGGACCTGGTGGCCCCGGTGCTGGGGCCGCACGTGTCGCGCTCTCCACCGGCGCTCTGCCCTTCCCGGTGCCAGCGCCAGCCCTCCCGCCTCCGCGCCCGCCACCCCTGCGCCACCAACCCCGCGGTGGGCGCGGCAGCGCCGAGGCGCGCGGAGCTGGCGGTGAGTGGGGGTCGGGCAGGGGCAGGAGCCTGTGCTGGGCGGTGGCCGCCGGGCGGAGAGGACTCGCTCTCTAGTTGAGCGCCAGATACGCAGCCTGGCGGGCGCCTGTGGTTTCCACGCCGGGGGTCGAAGCGGGCTCGGGTGGGATTCTGCCACCTGTGCGCTCTGCTGTGTCGCCTTGAGCAAGGTAATTCTCTCTCTCCACCCTCAGTTTCCCCTCATATAAAATGCGGATTATAAAGCCTGTCTCATAAGACGGAGCAAGGGTTGACCGAGGTGAGGTGCGATACGCACCAAGATAAGATAGGCGCCACAGGATCAGGTTCTCAGCGCTCACAGCCACAGAGAAGTGGCACTCTGCTGACAGCCATCAGGGAACTTTCCTCGCAGATGTCCTTTCTCTGTGCTCTGCACCGCCCAGCTCTTACCACACCTGAGCGCCGAGGTCTCCAAAGTGGGCTGCGCACAAGACCGCCCACTGGAGTGCGGACAGAACATACTGGAACTAACCTTTGTATTTTCTATCTAAAAAATGAGAAAGAAGTTAAACTTGAACAGACGGCGTGTCACCAGTCCATATAGATCCCATGTTAGAAGTGATGTTCTCAGGGAAGAGGGAAGACTGCCCAGAGTGCAGCTGTGCCCTTATTTATGACAATATTACTTGAAAAATTATTTAAATTTATAGAGACAGAATCACACGCTGTTGCCCAGGCTGGTCTCAAACTCCTGGCCTCAAGCCATCCTCCTGCCTTGGCCTCCCAAAGTGTAGGGATTACAAGCCTGAGTCTCCGTGCCCCGCCAACAATATTTCTTTAATTCTGAGACTTCCTTAATTATAAGACATACCATTATTTACGCATTAGTAAGAAATAAAAAGAACTGCCAGGTAAACAATGACAATGCTTTCTCAACATTTAGAATCTTTTTAACTAAAATTTTATTTAGAGATATCTTTTAGATTTTAGACGTATGCATATTATCTATAGAATTTTTTTTGGTAAGACCCTCCCCCCCGAACTTGTCTCTGGACTTTTCTTCTAGTCCACTGAGCCCAGTCCGGGTTTGCTGAGCCCCCACAAGCAGATAACTACAGACCATACTTCTGGGCATCACCTTAAAACAGCTCCCAATGTTTGAGATGTTAAATGTGAAAAATGTACATCTTAGAATCAACAATGTACAGTAGATTGTCTTTATGGGATTGTGACATATTGTAGTTTACAGGCTTTAGTAATTTATCTACATAAATAATTTGATTAAAATCTTTTAAATTGTAGAATCTAGAATCTTAATATTACTTTGTAATTAGATGACACATAACGGTAAAAATCATTTGTAACAAAGTTTTTAAAAGTTGTCTTAGTTAAAGTGAGACATTTTATTTATTTTTACAAAAAACCCCACAAATATCCTAAATTTGCTGATCTTTTCTGTATTGATATACGGCTCTCAGTATACGTTATCTAAAAGATCTTTTTGTAGAACAAAAAACTCCAGAGGTTTATCTGTTGTTGTTTCTTCAAAGTAATTTTCACACCAAGTGGTATCTTGTTATGAAGAGACCATTTGAAAACAAATATTTCAAAGTGTTGCCATTATTGTGTGTTTTTCTTACTAAAGATTATATGATTGTCATCTACAGAAAATACTTTAAAAAACTTGGAAACAGTTTGCTATTTTGTTTCAAGCTTTTAATTGAACAGTTCAGTGAATTTTGAATCCATTTGTTAAAAAATACAAAAATGCGGCAGCTTCTCATTAATTTAAAATGACAACTGATATCAGGAATAACGAGATTCTTATAACTGAATGTTATAACAATCTTGCATAATTCATGGATTTTTCAATATTTTTTAGTGAGAAGGAAGGCTTTTAATTTTGTTAATAAATCAATAATTTCAAAAATGTATTTTGCTCTTTATCTCATTTAAAATGTAATCGATATATTTGTGTGTCCATGTGTGTGTGCGTGTGTGTGTGTGTGTATGTATGTATACACACATATACATATGCATATATTTCATAAGGAAATAAACAACCAAACATATGTTGAGGATGTTTCTCAAAAATGCTTTTTTTTTTTCTGAAGTACACCATCTAAAATGTCAAAAGACCACTGCTCTATTAACTTCTAATGGCAGCATCTTGAGAAATTGCTGAAATCAGACACAAAATGGTGTTCCAAATGCATCTGAGGCATATTCTTTGAGGGAACAGATGAGAGCTATTCAGGAAAGAACTTGAATGTGGTCGTTAAGCACGATAAATTATGAGAACACAGTAAGATGCAGGTAACAATGTAGCTTTCTTTATTCTCTCCTTTTCCCTAGATGCAAGCAAAAAAATGTCAGAAGATGACCACTCTTACGTAAATATTACTTGAGAAATCATCATGCTGCAGGTCCATCGGTATATTATTTAACTTGGAGTTACATTATCAAGTGAAACTTGTACTGATCGCTACTTTATCAGTGGTTCTCCTATCCTGCCTGCTCCCTGGATTATAAACTCTATGCATGCAAGGATCCCTTATCTTTAGCATCTGGCACACTGAGTGGCACAGGGCAGGTATCAATAAGTATTTATTGAGTTGAACTGACTTGTTCTAGAGAGATCCCATTCTTTTTGGCCAATTCAACAGGATTATAGGTGTTGTTCAATCTTCACACTTTTGGACAGTTAAAAATTAGTTGGAATATTAAATATAATTTTTCTTAGCAAGTCGTTAACCTTTCTGTATAAAATCTAGCCATCTGTAGAGACCTTTCTATTTCCTCTCTTCTTTTTTCTGCCTTATCCTCCTTTCAAAATCTAGGAGTTTCACTAACACAGGCATGGCTTTTGTCAGTGGTTGCCTGTCCGGTTGGAGAAAAGAACAAAAACCAAAACCAATTTTGCTTCTGTGCTTTCTAAAGAATAAACCCTAAATGGTAGAGAATGCTTGATGAAGCAAGAGCCTAATATACAACCCAAAATGTCAACTCTCATTGTTAGGGTAATCATTTTTAAGTCTATGGGTATGACATGGTCTTCTGTATAGCTGTTAGGTAAATGAATGTACTTGCAAATCAAAAGCTCAATTAAGTGGATAACCACAGTGACAGTGACAAATTCTTTTCTAGGAAATACTAGTTCAGTTTCCATTTCTGGTATATTTCCATTACTTTAAATGTCTAATTTGGTTCATTGCTGATACCAAACACCCTGAAAATACTTAATCACACTATTCTATGAATAACTGAGATGTGCTTTTCCTAGAGTGTCACTTGTCAGGATAAATACTAAGAGGTGGTTGCCAACATAGTGATTTAGGGCATCAGATGAATGCTGGCACTTGTTAAGCTCGGTAAAAAGGCTTTAACATCATTTTAAACTTTTGCTTATAATGAGGAAACTCAGCAACTAAGATTAACTGTTCAACTTTCCTGCCTCACTTTGTAAATGTTTCATTTCTAAACGTTTTTACTTTATTAGTTTTACTCATCTCTCCAAAATATTAAACTTATAGGACATCAACATAACTCCTGAATATATTTGTAGTGTTATGTATTGAAAAAGTTTATATAAAATTAAAATAGTGCAATACCAGATTCTCAGATTATGAATAATCTTCATAATTCTTAAGATATAGACTTATAAATTCTCCACAACTGACATTTAACAAGCACAAACATTGTTTATAGATGAACAAACTGGCCAGCCTCAGTGGCTCATACCTATAATCTCAGCATTTTGGGAGGCTGAAGTGGGTGGATCACCTGAGGACAAGAGTTCAAGACTAGCCTGGCCAACGTGGAGAAATCCCATCTCTACTGAAAATACAAAACTTAGCTAGGCATGGTGGCACATACCTATAATTCTAGCTACTCAGGAGGCTGAGGCAGGGGAATGGCTTGAACCTGGGAGGCAGAAGTTGCAGTGAGTCAAGATGGCACCATTGCACTCCAGCCTGGGCAACAAAGCGAAACTCTGGAAAAAAAAAAACCTCATGGAAAAAATATAAAAATGCAGCAGCCTTGGAGAGGAACAATGCATTTTCAAGAGGTTTTTAGGTTGCTGGAAGCCTTGTTAAATGAACATAAAGGTTAAAGAGTAAAGTGAGACATGAGGCAAATTTAAAGCTGTGATAGCTGCAGGGTCCTGCACAATATAAACTTTATTCACAAACTGGCTCTGCTATTCTTAGCAGCTAAACATAAACATATGTTACAGGATTCACAGATTGCATCATGTCATGGGCTGGTTACCTGGTCATCAGAGCCAGAACTTTAAGTGGTGCAAACCTTTGGCAAGTTCTTACAAAAAAGAGAGTGTGGCCGGGCGCAGTGGCTCACGCCTGTAATCCAAGCACTTTGGAGGCCAAGGCGGGCGGATCGTCTGAGGTCAGGAGTTCAAGACCACCCTGACCAACATGGTGAAACCCCGTCTTTATTTAAAAAAAAAAAAAAGAGAGTGTTCTCATAAAAGGCAAATTTCTCACAAACATTCCCACACAAAACCACACATATGTTCCTCATTTTTGTGGTTGTTGTTTGTTTGTTTTTGGTTTGTTATAGAGTATATCAACAGAGGCCCTATGAAAAGCACTCTGAAATGTAGATGTATAATCATTAAGATTCTTTTCTACATTTCCCTCTTCTGGCTTCAAATATCCCTTTTCCCCATGCTTCTCATAAATAGAAAATACTCTGATTTCCCAAGTGAGACACCCAAAGTCCTCTCCAATCACGGCATCCAGCTCAGAGCCAAGCGCTCTGAAAAATGAGCAGTGGTGGCTATCTACTGAGATATAGCTCCTTTGAGTCCACAGCCTAAAAACAAACACAAAAAGCCAGGCTACCTGCACCGCCCCCCCCCCCCCCCACGCAGGTTGTAAAACGGCGGAGCAGGACAATGAATGCTCAGCTTAGGACAAGGGGAAGCATGTGACACACCAGAAGTCACTGGTCCAAAGTACCACTGTCTTCAGCGGGGAATGCATTCATTTTTCATTTTGGTCAGTAGGACCTCTGCTAAAACGGAGGCAGGAATAATCTCAAGTATCCTTTTCTACAAATCAAACTGCAGAGGAGTATCAAATTTTAATAATATTTCCTTTCCCCTCCAGTCTCTCCTTCCCAAATAATAGTTTTATGAGAATCTTTCTATATTTTTCTTCATGCCTTTATAGATATATAAAAGCATTTTAGGTATTTTTAAATTTAAACCATATAGAAAATATATTCTATATTTAAACAATTGAATTATTCTATTTCTCTATCCTTCCATCTTTGGTTTTCCCTTACCACATGACACAAATCTCTCATTTTTTTCTTTTTTTAAAAAATAGAGTCTTGCTCTGTTGCCCAGGCTGGAGTGCAGTGGCATGATCTCAGCTCACTGCAGCCTCCACATCCTGGGTTCAAGTGATTCTCCTGCCTCAGCCTCCCAGAGGTTGCTATGAGCCAAGATCACTCCCTTGCACTCCAGCCTGGGCAACAAGAGGGAAACTCCATTTCAAACAAACAAATAAATAAAATTGATTGCAGTGATGGTTGCATAACTGTGAAACTATTGCAAAAATGGTCTTGATATAGTTTAAATGTGCATTTCTATTATTAATAGTGAAGTTGAACATCTTTTCATAAATTTATTAGCCTTTCAGGTTTCTCCTCCTATGAATTGTCTATTTTTATTAATTATTTTCTATTCATTTTCCTGGGATAACAGATATTTTGATTATTCTACTGTTTGGTAGAATGATGATGTTGCTATGAATATTCATAGACAAATTTTGGCATGGACATAAGTTTTCATTTCTGTTGAGTATATTCCTAGGAGTAAAATTGCTGGGTCAAACAGTATGTTTAAGTTTTCAAGAAACTGCCAGACTGTTTTCCAAAGTGGCTGCATCATTTTAAATTCCTACTATCAGTAGTATATGAAGGTTCTGATTTTTCCATAGCCTCACCAAAAACTGTTGTTATATCTTTCTGATTATAGCCATTCTAGTGGATGTGAAGTGATATTCCTTTCCCTGTTTTATTTGCATTAGACCATTTTTTACATATCCTATTGGCAAAGATCAAAATTTGAAAAAACCCACTGAGATGGAGAGAAAATTTGGAGAAAACAGTACATTAATCTATACTGCTGGTGGCCACGTACATTAGCATAACTCTATGGAGGGCTATTGTCTTATCTATCAAAATTTTAACTGCATATAACCTTTGACTTAACAATTCCTCATCTAACAATTTGAACTTAAGATATTCTTGCACATAGAAACATGGAAAATGATGTGTAGGGATTTTTGCAATAACATTGTTTGCACCAATTTCCATTTATATGGGATTGGTTGTATGCAAGGAATATGATGCCTCACTTTAAAAGAATGAAACCATTTTATTTGTAACGATACGAAATTATCCCCAAGATATATTTATATGTGAAAAAAGTGAAGTGCAGATTAATGTTCTACTATGCTGTCATTTTGTAAAACAATAAGAAAAAATATTTGCCTATGTATGCCTAGGATATCTCTTAAAAAATATGCAAAAGAAACAAAGGGTGACCGCCCCAGAAAAGGAAATTGGGTGGAGATTTTAAAGTAATATTTCTTTTTGTATCTGAATTTTGAGCTATATGTATGGTATAGCTATTTTATAAATAATGTTTACCTAAAATTTTTTACATACAAAGTTCTGGCATTACTTATGTTAATTCTCACTTTGTTGTTTGTCGTTATGATAAATGAAATCTTTTGATTATATTTTCTAATTGGATGTTGCTGAAACCAAGGAACACTTTTTTTTTGAGACAGAGTCTTGCGTTGTCGCCCAGGCTGCAGTGCAGTAGCACGATGTTGGCTCACTGCATCCTCGACCTTCTGGGCTCAGGCGATCCTTCCACCTCAGCCTTCTGAGTAGCTGGGACTATAGGCGTGTGCCACTACTCCTGGCTAACTTTTTTGTATTTTTAGTAGAGACGGGATTTTGCTATGTTGCCCAGGCTGGTCTCGAACTCCTGGACTCAAGCAATTCGCCTGCCTCAGCCTCCCAGAGTGCTGGGATTATAGGCGTGAGCCACCACATCTGGCCCACTAATGCTTTTAATACACTGATCTTGTTCTGGTAAACTATTAAAACAGTCTGTTAAAACACTTTATTGTCTTGGTTATAATAGTTTATCTTGAACCTTTTAAATGCACATGATTATATCACCTAAAAATAATGAAACCTTTGTCTCTTCACATCTACTTCTTCTTATTTCTTTTTATTGTCTTATTGTGTTGTTTTGGTGGAGTTTTCTTTTTCCCATTCTCACTAACGGGACAGTCCTGTGTGGTTCCCAGGGTTATTCAAGCTTTCCATCAAGCACAGGTCCAAGACCGATCATTTACTCTCCTAAGCAGTATTAAAACTCCAGTCCCAAAGGTATGTAATTGTTTCTTTTCACTCCTGTGAGCTGTTCTGTTTTCTCTCTCACTTGATGCCCTTACTTTGGGCCTCTTTTCATTTCTGGCACATGGAATATTTCTTTCCTGTTTTTGGCGTGGCTATATATTTTAAACAATTAAAAAATATGTTTAGATCATTGAGAAAAAAAGGGGAAAAATAGGATTTCTATGTGTTTGGAGTTAGAGAGAGCTTCCTGTATCAGTCTTAGTCTGCCATATTATTTTCTGGATGTCTCTGCCTGATCACCCTCCCCTTTAATCCCCCTTACTGTCCTTATTATTTTCCCCAGTTGTTCAAAGGCAGGTACTTTCATCAGAATTTTTTTTTTAACCATCTTTTGTTTCTCTCCATGTTTTCTTTCCTTTGGTGTATCAGTGTTCTACTGCTTGTCATGAATTGCCATAAATGTAGGGGCTTGAGACAATACATTATCATCTTATGGTTTTGGCAGCTCAGAAGTCTAGGCACAACTTAACGAGGTTGTCTGTTTGGAGTCTCACAAGGCTGCAGTCACGGTGTGGACCAGGGCTATGACAGCATCTGAGGCTTGTTGTCCTCTTTCAAGTTCACAAGGTTGTTGGCTGATTTATTTCCTCGCATCTGCAGAACTCTTGGTGGCTTGCTTCTTCAAGGCAAGCAGGAAGATTTCTTTGAACTCAGGGAGGGCTTCAGTCCCTCTTTTAAAGGGCTCATCTGATTAGATCAGGTCTATCCTAGATAAGCTCCCTTTTGATTAACACAAAGTTAACTGATTAGGGACCTTAATTATAGCCGCAAGATACGTTCACTTTTGCCATGTAAGATAGCACAATTGGCCGGGCTCAGTGGCTCATGGCTGTAATCCCAGCACTTTGGGAGGCCGAGGTGGATGGATCACTTGAGGTCAGGAGTTCAAAACCGGCCTGTCCAACATGGCGAAACCCCATCTCTACTTAAAATAAAAAATTAGCCGGGCATGGTGGTGCATGCCTGTAATCCCAGCTACTCGGGAGGCTGAGGCAGGAGAATCACTTGAACTTGGGAGGTGGAGGTTGTAGTGAGCCAAGATCGTGCCACTGCACTCCAGCCTGGGCAACAAGAGCAAAACTCCATCTCAAAA